>APFE030525998.1:36156-113158 GCA_000404065.3 Pinus taeda
AATTCTTGGATGATTCAAATGATAAAACCTCCTTTCTATATATAGGAGTCTAAGGAGTCATAATATAACCTAGCCGACCTAACAATAATAACATAAAGCCACAAAAATAACAATAGAGGGATTCTATGGGGCACGATAATAACAATATGGGGACAATATGGGCACAAAAATATTAATAAGGGGTACAAATACAATAGCAATGGGGTAATCACTAGTATTATAGGGACCCAACAATGTCTTAGCCATTGCCTTTTCCAATTTCCTTAACCATAAACAACCAAATGAACACCCACTAGGATGTCCTGCCCATCGTTTGGCTTGGAATATGTGTCCCATCATCCGTGGTATTTATATATTTTTACATGGAATTTTCACTAGGGTTGTTATAGATGTTGATATGTGGCAAGCAAGATACTAGGGACTAAGTGGCACCATCGTGATTGGCCTACAAGATTATGGCAGGCAGACTATAGATTTTAACCCTGTATAAAAATTCGGCAAACGAATTCTTAAAAAATAAAAAATAAACAATGGTGAGAGCATAAAACATAAAACTCATATACATAGAGATTTTCCCTTGGATCCCAAAATCGGGACTACCAGATTGATTTTTCATTATATTCCTTTCAATGTTACAATACATATATATACATGCCGAAGCATCCATAAACCCCAATCCATTAATCCTTGATTAGAACATAATTGTAGTTCCCTTGACCGGATCTACAAGATACCATGGGTAGAAAACCATCATGCCTAAAGCCATGTGCAAAACCCATGCACAAAACCATAGGTAGTTTCGCCCACCTAATATAGGGTCCAAATCCCCCTCCCCTGTTAAGCCCCCCCCCCGCCCTGTTGTGCTCGACCCAACAAAGGGGGGGCTGTCCGTCCCCCCTCTAACCCCCAACTTCATGTGTGGAGCTAGTCGTGGAAAGAATATAACATACACCAAACACAAACCAAGGATGACAAGGAAAAACCAACTAAAAAATCAAGGGCCAGGTAAACAGGTGGGGTAACATTGATTGGCTCAAAGATTTGGGTTAGACTGGAAATAACCACCAAGAAGAGGACCACACAGAGGGGGAATATTCATTTCATTTAGAGGAAACCTACGACAGAGGGGAATGGCCATGTTGTTCTCTAGGTTTTGGTTTTCATCACTTACCTCTCATGCTCCTTACCACCTACGTATTGCAACACACATTGTTTTCTTAAAACTATCTTTGTTCTCTACATCCATTGCTGCTAATTATTAAACATCCATAAGGAACCCACAATAATTTTTTTTCAGAAATTTACTCAAATATTGTGGGTTTTTCTAGTCAAAATCCTCTATCTCTAAGTCTTTGCAAAATACAAGTAATGTTGTGAGTTATGGTGACAGACCTCAATTATGGGAAATAATAATGATGTAATTGGCAAGTTTTGGCCTACTTAAAGGTGAGATCTAGGAACTTGCTTGGAAGGACCCACAAGTATTGGAAATTCCCAAGGAAAATACGCAAAAGAACTTGGACTTTTGGATATACACTTTTAAGCTTCTAGCAAATATTACTCTGAATTTCCTGGAGAGCCTAGGAGATTTCAAAATCTCTCAAAACTGGAGCTGAGCTTGAATAATTTAAGCATTGTGATTTAGTTGGAGGGTGGAGAGGATTGGCCCTCTAGAGTCCCGGTTCTAGCTAACAAGACTAACCCAATCCCATAAGTATACCCCCACTCGAGCTTTGGAATCTGGCATGGGGGTGATCAGACTGCAAGAAAGGCTATGGTGCAGCCCAATCTGTGGCTAGGCAGAAAGTTTAGTGCCTAACTTAGTTGCTCGATGTTACTTCAAGGTAGATACCTATCCTATCTTTGTAAGGAATGGATCTCATGGTCATAGCCCTAAAATTGTTTAACTATTAGTTGACTAGATAACACATGTTTTAAAATAGTATTGGTGTTGTTCTTGTTATGATGACATCTAGACTACTTATGACATTGGATGTGGTCATTTAATATAACGGTCATGAGTACAAATCAACATAGGGTGTGATTATGATGTTTGCCTCAAGTCACAACTCATAATTTGCAACCTTTCATGAACAACCCTGGGTTGCAAATGCATAGAAGAATATAAATGGTTGCTCATCATGGGCATCCTCCTTATGTTCACAGGTCGAATTCTGAACAAGTCCAGTTCAAATTTTTCTCTTTCACTCTCGTCGCCCTCTCCTTTTTGGTTATATTTATTTTAATGAAGTTTTGAGGAAACAAAACCCTGTAGGAGCTCATATTTTCCGCATTACAATAATTCAATCTCACTATTTTGGCAGGATACAAAATCCTCATATTTGCCAAGATCAACCACTTTTTCATAAGTGTTTTTGATGTCACTATACTCCATTGACAAGGTGCTTTTGGTTATAGAGTTTCTAGAAGTCTTTTATAAAGGTTCATAACTTCTCGTCATGTATATGTCAAGACACAACTTTTGTGAAGAATGTTATAGGGAAATTTATCAGTCTTGGATGAGTCTCACGACATTGCAGGAAAATTGATTATATGACACATGAAAGTTGAGAGTTGTGGATCATGTGGATGATGATATATGTATAGATATATTTTTCTCACATAGTATAAATTAGATACAGAATAACAACTATACTAATGCTCTAGTTTTTGTATGGTTAAACTCACATGTTTATATTTTGTAGCAAAATACCATCATATTTTGTAAGAAAGAATATAGGATTTAATATCTGTTAACAAATTCAGTTGCACCTATTGTAGTACTTGCCAAGTATAGCATCCCTCTATTTGTGCAGGTCATATATTGTATTCATCTATTTATACAGGTCATCTATTGCATCTTTCTACATTTTATACCCATGGCACAAGCATTGATTTTCTCATTCTCTTATGAGATTGTAGATTGTGTGATGGTACATGGATTTATGGTTTATATACATGGCACACACATTGGTTTTCTCATTATTTTATGAGTTTGTGGATATTGTGATAGTACATGGCTTTATGGTATCCCTATATAATTTATTGCCATAAGACTCATTATATAATATTTTGATTGAGAGGAGCTTGAAATTATTGATTCTACGAATTTCCTAAGTTTGTAACAATATTGTGGTCATCATGACTACTTTTTTTCTTCACACTACACTAGTCTTTTGGTGGGTAAGAGGACTTTCTTCAGAATTCATAATTGTATCTTTTTCCAACCCTTTTTATGCCATGGATGATCAATGTTTCTTGGGTGCGTTGACGACTAATAGCAGTTCAACAATGCACCCCTATTGATTTTGCATTTTTTCTACAAGTTAGTAGATGTTGTGTGGCTGTATGGTCTCTCCATATAACTTTATTGCCATAACGTTCATAGAACTAAATATTGATTGGTAGGGGCTTGAAATTATTGGTTCTCGTAACTTTGTGACAATTTTGTGGTGGGAATGGCTAATTTTTCTTCCTGCTATACTGCTCTTTTTACACCAAATCGGATTGTCCCATGGATGATCATTTTTTCTTGGTTCAATGCTCGGGTTGTGGACTAACAACAACTCAACACTTCTCCTCTTTATTTGTGTATTAGTCTTTACTAATTTTTGTTAGTGTAATACTGAGAGGTTTCTTCCTACTTTGCTGCGTTGAGGGGGATATATTTGTATTCAATATATGTTGATTGAATTTGCATGCAACTTGATGGTAAATTATGATATATTGATCTAGATTAGTGAGAGAGGTAGAAAAAATAGTGTTTTGAGACTAATATCGAATTGAATGCACATTTTAAGTCAATATTGAGATTATGCTCATCTAAACTTATTTGAATGGTAGATTGCATAGTTAAATCAACATGGGACTTGACCTTGAACTTCATGTCTTATGGAGTTTTAAGTGTTGTATAAGGAGTTTTGAGTAAGGATAAGATGTTCCTCATGGTTCACGTCCTCAACAATAATTTGTCTATGAAAGCAAAACGTGTAACATGCTCGGTGACATGTGTTACTTATAGATGATGTGTTGTTATTTGGAACTCGATCTCTAAAGGAGCACATAAAACTTAACGAAAAATGGTTTTATGCTGTTTTGCTTCCTTAATGGAAGCAAACTCCCATAGTTCTTCAATATCATGTGATGGACTATTTACAATATGGTAAAGTGAACTATTAATAATATCATAATTTTTTCATTCTACTAAATAAAGGTTCCAAATATATAAGTTTTGAGTTGAATAATAATGATTATGGTAACAAAGATTGGATATGGCTTGATTGAAGAGTGGAAAAAGGGATGACAACATGGTATAAAGTATGTTTTCTTAGCGAGGGTAGATTGATATTCATAAAATTTATACTTGAGGCTACCCTACTGTATTAGCACTCACTAGCTTATATTTATGGGCATTGGAAAATATCGAGGAAAAAATAGTTTGATTTTTTATGGGTAGTGAAGAAAGATTAGGAAGATTTTACATTGGTCAAATGGAGAAGGATAACTAAACCAAAATATGAGGGAGTTGGGCCTCATGGATATTAGGTATCTTGGGGATAGTATAGGGGGTTGATATTGCTTTTATTATCAACTAGGAGTTCATCTTCCTTAGATGTAAGGAAACACATTAATGCCCCAAGACATAGAGAATATTTGTAGGAGTGAATGTCTACCTCCTTAGGAACTACCATTGGCCTATTTTAGATGGTGTGGTTTTCCTTGAGTGATGGTGATGAGTTAACCTCAATTTGTGAAAAGTGGTTAGTGATGGTTATCCTCATTGTTAATTAACACTCACATTACAACATGTTTTTCCACCTTAAAGGGTGTGGGGGAATGATATATTAGGATTCTTTACTACATTTTACACGTATTCTTATTATGAGTGGGAAATACTATTTTCTACAATTATTTTGAATATAGCCCCTTCATATCATGTTCCATCTTGTTGCAAATGAACTGAGTGAAGCAATGATAAAATGGAAATATAAAAGGTATTAAACCAGGAGGAATTAATACTATCTCGTATTATTGGTTGTTAATTAGTGCTAACTTGAGTAGTTGGGAAAATAAATTGTTATTCTTTCCATGGAAATTTGAATATTGCTTTTAAGGTGCTTTCCTCTCGATGAGCCAATTGTTGTTTGAGGCTCTTTGTGAGTCACGAGAAATATCTCATCCTTACCTACAAGTTGGAGGGAGGAGTGAGTAATCAATATGGATAAATTCATTTGGGTTCAATTTAGGCGGTTAAGAAGGAAAATTTTTATTAAGATGATATCTTGTTTTTCATAAGCAAATCTTTAAAAGAATGTGCAAACTTAAGGAAAATTTGGATTTATGTTGTTTTTTGCCACAAAAGTAAACCATTAATCTCAACAATTTGAAAATAAAGTCCAAAGCACTCCTAGAGCATTGTTTTCTTCTAGGTAATTTGATTTACAGTAAGGCTTCAAATACATAAGTTTCATTCTCAAGCCAAATGGATATATAAAAGGAGACTAGGGGATGGTTATTGAGTAATATAGAATAATGATTCATTTATAGTGTAACAATATTACTGTTAGGATGGGGAAAATTAACCCTTCTCAAAGATGGTTATTGAGTAATATAGAATAATGATTCATTTATAGTGTAACAATATTACTATTAGGATGGGGAAAATTAACCCTTCTCAAAGTTGTCTTGGGAAGCCATCCCAATGTATTAGGATTCCTTGGCTTTGATCTCTAAGTGACTATTTGATATAAATATAAAGCTTAGCTAGAATTTATTGCGGAGTAGTGAAGGTGTAGGTGGTGGGATTCTTTTGGCTACATGGTAGTCCATGGCTTTTCTAAAAACTGAGGGAGGATATAATTTGAAGCAAATAAAATTATTTGGATTGTTCCTTGCTACAAAATGTCTATGGAATCTCATTACGAAGGATAGTTTTTGGAAACTATCATTATTCTTAAGTATGCAGCCCCCACTTCTTTACCAAAATATACAAGGAACCCCCATAAAAGTATTAAGAATGTTTAAATCACTATAAGGCCATGGTATTGGCCTTTATTGTCATTATAAACTCTCTTATATGGAAGGTTGCTAATGGAAGAATGTAACGATTGGCTCAAATCCCATTATGGTATGTGTTGAAAAGATCATTCTAAGTTCTAATCTAATAAACCATCTCCACGAAAAAAAAGGTAATTTTACTTTACATTGGATTACGAATACCAATGTTGCAAATGCTTGACAATAATACTATAATCAACACAACCTATTTACCTTGGTGGATAATGGTTGGATAGTTGGTACATTTGTTTGTATGAGATGAAAATAAGTCACATAAGACTAAGGGATTCAAAGGATACCCTGATGTGAGTTGAAAATAAGGTTACATGCATGTACACCCTGTAGTTAGATTATGAAGATTTAATGGATATTGCTAGTGAAGAAGAGATATAGTGTTGGAATAAAATTGGAAAATAAAGGGACCTAAGAAGACAATAATTTTCATAACGATCACACTCATAAATAAGGTTCCAACATGAGAATACTGGTGGAGAAAAGGGAAGACAAGGACTTGGTTTACTTGTTACACATGAGGAATGTGAAAACATTTTCACATCTAGTTATTCAATATCCATGTGCTTAATGTCAATGAGAAGATCTAAAAAACTCACCAGAATGGGAAATGTTTGGAGAGGTATTTCAATGGAGGAATACCTTATAGCTTGGTTTAAAACAAAAAAAAAAAATCTTTAGGGGAATTCCATTTCTCAGTGTAAGGGGTATTTGGGTAGCATGTAATGCATGGATCATTGAAGGTAAACAAAATTCATAACATCCAAGTTTACAATAAAGTATGTGGTCTTTTCATGGATGTAAATCAATTTCAAATATAGAAAAACCATGGCAATTTGGTGAATTATATGGAAAAGTCCAAAATACCCTAGTTGTAGCTGACCTGATTCAATCGAAGTAGCCTTGGAAACTGTCCTACATGAAAACCTAAGATATTAACAAATCTACATGACAATTCATGGCAAATTTAAAGACACACAATCTAAAATTTCTACCCTACGAGGGGAGGGGTGGTGAAACAATGTTCAAATTTAACCATGCCTCTAAAGCTTCGTCCATGTCTTCATATAGTTGGTCCATAGGGATAGATGCTCATGTTGGCTCCGATATGATAAGAGTGTTTCTACTAAATGTGTCCATGACCCCCATATGTCCATAAGAGAATTCACTAATGAAGAATCTGCCACTGGAACCTAGATGATAAATTGGGGGACAAAAAAACCATCTGAGGAAGAAAAATATGGGATAGAATTCTATTGATGACATATTTCAAAGATCCCATTGGAAATCCAACTCCAAATGCTTCTTGCGAGTGACCTACATGAAAGCATAAAATTCCTCCTCCAAATCCCTAACCCCCAAAATTTGTTTGCTAAGACATATTGCACTTTCATTTCTAATTATATTCTCATCATTCAATTTGTTTTCACAATCTTCATGCATTTTCAATGGAAGTAGGATAACTCCATTCCCAAGTTACTAAGAAATGAACAATGAGATGCCACCAAAGTTGAGCTTAAAAATTGCCAAGGAGAACACCTCCAATACTTTCCTCTACGAGCTAACCATACCATAACTAACAAGAGATTAAAGCCACACACAATGACCCAAATCCCATCATACTACTCCAGTGCGAGTCCATTGTTAATGAAGCCACAAGTAATTAAGGATATTACAAGAGTAATATTTGCTTCTCTTTTCTATGGCACTTGGCATAGCGCTTATTGGGCATCCAATCCACCATTTGTAATGGTATTGACATGATGGGAGGGGGTGAGACATTGGAAACACCCATTTACGAGAAAATGATATTTCTTCAATTTTGCACCAATGTTGTTATGGAAAACAACTTCTCTATCTTACACCCTTAATATTTGGAAATATGAAATTGACTCAAAGTGGTGATTCATAGAGATTACCTTTTGAATGAGATGAGAAAACATATTTCTTTAGAGGATTTTGAAGATGCCTAAGATGTGTCCATCTCATTTAGAAGAACATGCCTTAAAGAACTAGTAGAACCTCCACCTCATTAAATAAACTAGAAAACTCACTTTCTTTTTGCCCAAACCATTAACAAACTCAATTTCCTTTTTCCCTAATACCCAATCAAACTTGGTTTACTTTTGTCCATTAAGATCACCACCCCTACATCTGCATCTAACACCCCTTTCAATTAATATACAAATCAACTATTATGTTTCTATAGTATTTTATTATTTTATTATTTATTTATTTATATTTTTTATTTTTGTGGGAAAAAATATCATGTTCCAAGTTGTTTTCAGGGAGTTTGAGTTTGCTCTCCCTCAAAGATAGGTGTTCAACATTATCATACATATAGTTTTGGTACCTTGGGTGTACAACAAAATCGTAAATATAGTTTGCATCAAATCAACTATATACAATATTTTTATTTCAAAATTCTCCATTTTAAGATATTTAAAATTATTTGTTTTTTTAACTAGAAGGAGGATTTTCACACATGTAAGTGCCTTATTGATTTTTGGAAGTAACATTTCAAACTCTACCAGTAAATAAAGCAAAAGATTACACTAAACACTAATTAAATATTTTTAAAAATCATAGATTGAAAATGGTAAAAGAAACAAGTCAACTTTGAAATGGGGAGACAATATTTTGATTCTAAAAAAAAGGGCCTACGTTTTCATTGGTAACAATGGAATGCATTTAGGGTTTCTACATCTTAGGTGGAGAAGGCATTAGAGATACAACCTTGAGTCTTGTATAATGGAGACATACTTGTATGGAGTGGAATATAGTGAAGGTGATGGAGAAAGTCCAAGTTACATATGCAACATGCTGATAGAACTTTGGGCAAGCATTAAGAAATTGAAGGTGAATATAATAGCTAAAGCCATGGAGGAGGAAGGAATATCAAACACTATAGCTAGTAGTAGGTGCATGGTAAAAAAAATAGAGCAATTTGGGAAGGATGCTTCATGCACTAGCTATGGTCACCACGTAAGATCCAATAAGATTGTCTTTGAATACATTCATGGGGGACTACCTCCTAGGAAGTGAGGAAGTAAACAATTGCACTAAACTAATTTTCAATTGGATGATTTTAGGGTAGTTAATCTTCAGCATAAACCTACTTGAGTGGATATTTAGAACAATTTAATGGCATTGGAGTGGAGAAGGTATTAAAGAAAATCAAGGGGGTGGAAGGGTGTTTCATTAGGATACAAGAGCCTCAAGGAAGCGTTGTTAGATATTTGATTAAGAATTATGGTACAAAGTTTCATTCAACTTGCAAAGCAAATTCATCAACATCAGAATTAACTAGGTTAGGATGGTGATCATAAAGGACATGTAATTGTGAGAAGTTGAGGGATTGACAATGAAGACACTCATAAGTAGGTACATAAGTACATTTATCAAGAGAGAAACTTAGAAGGGATGGCTACTAGAACATTGATGTTGGGGTAACATTGAAAGTTTCATGTATTAATGAGAGAGTGGATTGGCTTCACTCTACCAAATGGACAAAACATTAAGTCTATGATGGCTAAATAATGGATGTAAGGACCTTTGGGTCTTTTTCAAAAGTGTCAGGTGCTTCATTTCAAGCTACACAAAGAATCAAATTATGTTCAAAAAGTTTGGGAGGTTATGCTTGTTATTCCCTAGGAATTGTGGCATTGTGATATTCTAGAAAATGTGGGTATTTAAATTGACCATTTTAAAACATTTGAGGATGGTTGGTTTGAGAGGCATGACAGGAGAATTGCTCATAACTTGTTGGAACACAATTTGCAATATGGTTTGTTTTTAGAGTTGGAAATCGAGTGGGGTTCCTACAAGTACACACAAAAGCTTAATTACTGGAAGTTACTATTTAGATGTGGTAATTATCATGAGGTTTGTCACTTTGACAACAATGCATCTCAAGGAAAACATCCATAGATATAAAAAAAATGTAGGTAAAAAATATTAAGGGGAATGTGGTGACTACAAATGCCTCAAATGATGACCATGCTAGTGGGATTGAGTTCAAAAGGCTCATCTTGGAGGTTTTGCCTCTATACCTACATCTAGATAGCTAACAAAAAAGCTAGAGATTGCAGTGTTAGCATGGACCTCAATAAATCAAGGTATGGAAACATTGGACCCTTCCTTGTGTGTTATTGAAGTGTAGTGTGGTCCCTCAATTCCTTTGGGTAATAAAGTTCCACTAATATATTGGCAGGTCTCTCTTTATTTGTGGCTAAACTTGAGGAGAGGGTTAGGGTTGGGGGTAGTGAAAAATGAGAAGCTTTTGCCTAAAACTTATGGGCTAAGCTTGAAATAGGTAACATCTAAATGATTGCCTTTTGAATCCATCACATAATTGAGAAAATCGTCGATACATTTCAAACCATCTAATGTGGTTCATGATCATGACCACATCAGATGATGATGATGGTGATGATGATGGTTTTTCCTGATGGTGAACCACATTAGATGGTTTGAAACACGTCAACAATTTTCTCAATTATGTGATGGATCCAAAAGAAAATCATCTAAATGTTTATACTCACATAAGCATCCATTTAGATGGGTAATATCTAAATTCATAGTTCTAACAAGACTAGTCCCAAAATATTGGTTCATGTTTGGACACGAGTGAATACAAAGCTTCAAAATCTTCTCAACGTTTAATTGCTCAAAAGAAGAGGTTACAGAACTATCATGTGAAATATTCGTATCAGCTAATATCTCAGAAACAATGGGGAGATGAGACCATGGATTTGAAAAGGGTTTAGCAATGAATGAAGGAATGCATATTATTGGTAGAAAATCCTACATGACTCTAGCCAAGTCTCATGTAAAGAAGGAATTTAGAGAAAAACAATAGAGAACTATAGATAGGGTCCTTAGAGTGAGGAAGGCCTAGAAATAGGTTTCTTAATGACCACTCTCTCTTTAAATTTTGGTGTGGTTTGGGGTGCCCTCAAAAAACACTTTTCTATCTATCTATAAACCTACTTTAGTAATGCTTCAAGAAATAATGTGTTATGGACAATGACCTTTAGAATTCTCATCTCTTGTTTTAAAGGACTATAGTTTTTGTGATGTAGATGTGTAGGTTATCTAAAAGATTAGTTGCCAAGTTTTATGGCAAGTTTGGCACTATCTATACACCAATTATGAATTCAAGTATTTTGGCACAACTCTTGGCTAAGGAATTAGAGAAGATCCAAGGTTGTTTAACATATATGGACCCTATGGAGATAGGAGGCCTTTCTAGGATAATTTTGTAGATTCATGAGCTCCCAATGCAAATTATGTGAACTTGGGGCATGATTTAATATAACCCTAAGCCATAGGGAAATTTAGGGGGAGATAGATATAAGGAACCCTCTAGGAGACTATTTTTTATATAACCCCAGGTAGGGCATATATGTAGTTAAATGTATATGATATGACCCCAATGGGGCCATATATGGGGTTAAATATACATGTATAGTATAAATGCACATGTAATAGGGTTGCACTAATAATAAAGGGGAAACATGTTCAATTTTGAATGGTTATGTATAAAGATCATGTATTCATTATTAAGGACATGTAATTTGGATGATGAATGTATTTGGATACTTGAAGGAGTTTCTCCTATTCTATAAGGAGTTATAATGTAACTCGTCTCTCTTATCCATCCTAGAGTTGCATTGCACACTCACATTGGTGATCATGGTGTGTACTTCTAATCTCTTGTGATATTTTTAGTATTTGAATCGTAGCTCACATTTGTGAACATGGTGTGTACTTCTGATCTCTTGTGATATTTCTAGAATTTGGTATCAGAGATATGATCCTAGGTTTTTTCTGCTTCAAACAAGTCGACATGCCATTTTTTCTATAACTTATTTTCAAGGAAGATTCAGGCAACTCAATTTTGATGCAACTAAGGATAAATAACAGGGTATAGATGGAAAAAGTTTTAGGTTTTTATTCATTATACTTTCTAGGATATACTCTATGGAAGTTAGTGTTTGTGACTAGTCCTTAAATCAATTTCAAATGGATCATCTTAGAAATTTCACCATGTTTTTTCTAGAAAGCTTCAATTCTTTTTGTTAGGTAACTAAGGAGAAGTGTTCGATTAAAGGTGATAAAATATAGGGTTTGTGGCTGATCTTAAGATCAATTTCAAATGAGTCAACTTGGTATGTTCATTGCAACTCTTTCCTAGAGAAGTTCTATACTACAAATGTTTTAGGGGTCCAAGGAGACATATTGAAGTATCTTGGGTAAAGATTTCAAAATCAACACTGAAAAATTGGATACGTGGCATGTTGGGAAAGCTCCCTCACAGGATGGGGCCAAAAGTTGGCAAATTTTGGGAAAGCTACCATAATTTTCACTTGGCATATCAAATTTGGCTAAAACTGTGAAATTGTTGAGAAGACATATCGTAGTATTACAGGCCAAAATTTACAAACTTAGAAGGGCTGAAATTATGGAGATACAAGAGAATAAAGGTTGCATAGAAGGATATACTTCATAATAGGGTTTTAAAATGTACATTAAATAAAAACTATCATAAAATTTGGTTAGGATTCCGAGTGAGATGATTCAAAATCATTTGGAAAGAGAAAACACATAAGAACATACTTGGAATAGGATAATACCTATTTGAGATCATTATTGTTGATATACTGAAGTTGTGAGTTGAGGGTTTGGGTTTGACAATAATTAAGAAACAATGCCAATACTTAAATTTAGTGGAGATAGAGATTAATATAAAATCAATCACGTGGAAGGGTTGATGATGGTAAAGAATTATAATGAGTCCTCTTGTGACAAGTTTTTATTTTCCAATGAAGTTTCTAAGTGTTGGAAAGCATTGATGAAGATACTAAGTATACACTAAATAGGAAAATTTTGAAGAACTCTAGGGATACAAAAAAGGAGACATTATATAAAATCATAGATGAATTAAAACAAGCTAAAGAATGGATCAAAAAGAAGGATGAGAATCTATCTAAGATACGAAACTTTAATGAAGCACTCATTAAATAGATTCAAGAATTAAATCAAGGAAAGAGTAGCAAGGGGAATTGGAAAAGGGAAGATTCAAGGGAATAATTTAAAAAGAAAGATGAAGAAATATGTAGATTATGAAACCATAATATAAAACTACTAGATGATGTCAAGAGATCAAAAGAAGAAAATAAGAATTGTCAAAGTAAAGAAGCAACAAGGATCTTGGGTGAAGAGACTACCAAATTACTTGCGGAGGAAATTTGCAAGATGATTGAAGAAGCCCTAGATATGGATGAGGTGATATATAAAATGCATTTTAGAATTGAGTAAGGACATCCAAATTTGATAGATGGGATCACATTGCAACTTCAAAAGGAGAAATACGACAAGATTCAAGAAGGTCACCAAAAAATACTTCAAGAAGCTGAACTCCATTTAGAGGATGTGCATGTCAAATATGATGGTATTATCTCCAATGCTAGAATAATCAAAGACTAGACAAAGAGGATATAGGAGGGCATTATCTTTATAAACAAGACAAACGAAATGGGTATGTAAAGTGAAGGAAAGCCATCAAATGTGAAGCCATATTCACATCCTCATTACCAAAAAATATTTCATGGAAGAAAAGAAGATCAATATCAATTTATTGAGGAAGAAGTTAGAATACTCATCAATGTTCATGGAATAGGGCATCACAAAATCATTATTCATTGGGATTAATATCAAAGACCACAACTACTACAAATTAGAGAAGTTACAACAACCCTGCGTGAAATCAGAGAAAACAAAATTATGTAACAACCATCCATCAAGGATTAAGACAAAAGATATTTAAGTTTGGATGAATGGATCTTCATCTATGGCAACAAGAAAGTAAGAATATAATGAGATCATATTATTTGGTTTCATAATAGGTAACACCCTTAATTGCAAATCTTTTAGGACAAAGCTCTATGAAGGAGGGTACTATGACATGATCCTAAGGGGGACATATACGGGGTTAGATGTTTATGATGTGGACCCAAGGCTTGTAGCTGTAAGTGACACTCCCTTGAGTCCCTTGTAAAAGAAACACAAAAAGAAGTTTGGAATGCAAAATCAACATCATGGAAACCCTACACAAAGTGAAGTTTTAGCTCTCCAAAACCCCCAAGACACTGGAAAGAGGTGTTGCAATGCCCCAATTTTCCCGACAACAAGATTTGAATGCTCCAAGCCTTTGTACATAGAGCGTTGAAGTGGCTAGAGTTGCTAAATCCCATGGATAAGGGTCAAGAAGGTCAAAAACATGTCCAAG
Source organism: Pinus taeda (assembly GCA_000404065.3). Taxonomy (NCBI): domain Eukaryota; kingdom Viridiplantae; phylum Streptophyta; class Pinopsida; order Pinales; family Pinaceae; genus Pinus; species Pinus taeda. The sequence continues at coordinate 50,519 of APFE030525998.1, forward strand.
TTCATCTAATCACTTCCTCAACTAATCTATAGAATAAAATTTGTCCACGAGTAAAATAGGAAGAAGAAAGTGAACAAAGGTGCATGCTATCAAATTGAGTACTGAGCTCTTCCTTGAGAGAAGGCAAGACATGTAGTGAGCCTAAATCTAAGTAGTGGTGAGAGGAGGAGCTAGGGTCAAAGAACTTGAAGGTGTTACAACCATTATAATTGATTTTATGTAATGGAAAGCACTACTTCTGCGCTCCCCACCTCCTCCTCCCCCCCCCCCAACATTTGTTCATTGTTTATTCTATGCATACATATGTAATTCATTTTTTTTATTTTCCAATGTTAACATTATTGTAAGTTGTAGAGTTTGGTGCATTTTTGGTTGTCAGTTTGCAAGTTATAATATTGTGTATAACAAATATGGATCTTTGGACTTCCACTCACCAAGAGCAAGCAACCACCAACCTTCTAGTATAAGGCATGTTCCCTCGCCATTTTCCTATTCATTTTTGGTTTTGTTTGCATGCAAGTCAATAGGGGTTGAGTAGCTAATAGGGACAATTATTTGTCACAGGTCTTGGGGAAGTTGATATTAGTACTTTGTCAACAAAGGAAAATTTAGATAAACACAAGGGGGGACTGTAACACCCCACCCCATATTTACCCGCTTTTTAAAGCTCTCCAGGGTAAACATGAGCTGAGAGTTACTATGACATGACCTAACATACAAGTTCCAGTTATGGAAGTGGGGTCTACAAAATGGAAACATATTTCAACCTCCGAGGAGCACCACATCATCCAGATACTAGATCACATTTGTTGATTATCAAGCCCTGGGTTGGAACTAAATTTTTCCTGACCCTACATCCCAGCCTCATGCATGCCAAGTTGTGCATGTGGTTGGAAATCTCTAGTCACATGCACATGCTTTCCTCTATGCAGCTGTAGCCAAAATCTCTCAATTCAGAGGGTGTGACTATCAACCCAGATATGAATTTTTAGGGATAGCTATAGGTCAGCTACCCAGAACAACCCAGAACTTTCCAAAACTCAATCTAAGATGATAACAAGTCAATATGATGAATACTAAGTCTAGATCTTGCTCAGAATTTGTCAAACACATACTAAATTTTTTCTCAAACACATGGTAAACATAATAGTTACATGACATGAATGTATATATGTTCACTGCCTCCTTAATTTCATAAGAGAATCATAAAAAAGGCTTTGCCCACTCAAACTAGTTGCAACAATACTCGTTAGCCCATGCATTCACATATACATTCAATAAATTATCAATCTAGGAGCAAGATCCATAACAAAAGCATATTATAAATGGCATTATACCATGCCTATATCCAACATTTAACCAAAATAAATCCATGAAAAACTAGTAATAAAATCAACACAATAATCCATATAAGTGCTCATTGATCTCAATAAGAAATAACAAATAATAACATATGCATTAAGTCAACCAAGTCAAGGACTTCCACGTACCACTCAACCATAGATTGGGCTAAACCAAATCTCTCTTTCATCCATTCACACTCATGCCATATTCTAAGCATGAATGTGGGATCATATGGGTTAAACCAAAATAAAACCAACTAGGGCTTTTGGAGGCCAAGCCACCTCAACCCTCAAACACAATGATTTTAGCTAAACCTGTTCAGAAATCACTAACACCGAACAAGCTTGGATGCCTCTGACTTTCTTCACCATACCCAGATGAATTCTCTTGTCTCCACCCATCCGTCAAGAGTTCTAAGAGAAATCCCATCTCCACCCTCGACCCTTGGGAATTTTCCTCAGACCACCTCACCAGGATCCAAAGTCTATCAACCATCCAAAGCTTAATCAAAATAGGGAACCCACTACACCATGGTTATCCAGGAAATGGCAAGGCAAGGTTGAAACCACTGTCAATCCATGCAAATCCCATGCTAATGACAACAAAGAAACCAAATAACCAAATGCATGTACCATGCATTAAAATCTCAATAATGAAATCACACATGCAACCTGTTATCTGCAATGTTCTCCTGCAATAGTTGCTTTTCCAACCTTCTCTTTTGTTGCCCACAAATTCCTTTACTTGCTTCTTCCCAAGTGCTTTCTCTCTCTATGTCCAAGTGAATGCTAGAATGCCCTAAGAATGATCTAAGTGTGTAAGAGTGTATGAGTGACAAAAATAGCAAGAGTAATTGAGAGAGGAATATAATGTTATTTCTCTCCTTTTTTCCTTTATCTTTCTTTTTTCCTTCAATTTCCTTCATTTTCCCTTGCATGCATATTTGTGTCTCTTCATCTCCATTTTCTCCTATTTTCCTATATTTACATAGAAAATCAACCTGGGGCTATTACAAACCCCTCCCCCTTGGGGAAACACCATCCTTGGTGTTTTATGACACTTATGACCAACAAAACATACTGCTTATTGGAGCTTTATAAACTCATTTGCTGAAACCAACAAATAAAGAAGGATATAATGCATGCATCTAATAAACCATCCCCCATGTAGCTTCATCGGGCCCAAAGTGGTTCCACTGCACTTTAACTTGCTTTATTGCTCGATTCCAGAACATGAGTTTTTTCGCTGCAATATGCATTATGGACCTGGCTGGAACTCTAGCTTTTCTTCCACTTGCAATACAGACCAATCAATCATATGATAAACATAATGTATAAATCTCTTAAGCAATGAAACATGGAAAACATCATGGAATTTCATTGTTGGTGGGAGTGCAAGTCTGTAGGCCACTGGTTCAATCCTCGCAAGGATCTCAAAAAGGCTGCAATATCAAGGTGTGAGCTTAACACATGATCCAATCCTCAAGGAGCTGCTCTTGGGATTGATGTGTAAGTACACATGCTCCTCAACTTAAAACACCTTGAATGCTTTATGCTAATTTGCATAATGCTTCTACCTATCATGTGTTTCCTTTAAATTCCTTTTAATAACTTGCATCTCCTACTCCATCTCTACCAACATATCTGATCCAATCAACACCCTGTTCACTGGATCACTCCAACTGATAGGAGTATTACAACTTCGCCCATGGAGAGCCTCAAATGTAATTATATTCAAGGATTCCTAATACCCATTATTATAAGAAAACTCCACCAATGCAAGATACTCCTCTCATTTCCTATGTTGATGCATGACATACACCCTCAACATGTCCTCAAGAATCTTGTTAACCCCCTCCATCTGTCCATTTGTCTGCGAATGTTAAATTGTGATGAAAGCTTACTCTATCCCCAACTCTTCAAACAAATCCTTCCAATACCTAGAAGTAAACTTGGCATCTCTATCAGATATAATCTTCTTAAGAACCCCATGTAACCTCACTATCTCCATGATGAATATTTGATCTACCTCACTAGATTAATTAGTAGACTTCACTGCAATGAAGTGAGATACCTTGCTCAACATGTCAACCACAACCATGATGCCTTGATGTCTTAGGAAAACCTATAATGAAGTCCATGGAAACGACATCTCATTTCCATTTTGGAATCGAAGTAGGCTGCAATAGACCAACTAGATGTTTGCATTCAACCTTCACCCACAGACAGTCCAAGCACCTTGCAACAAACACATCCACCTCTTTCTTCAAATTCAGCCAATAATATAACTTCTTGACAATTATCAAAGTCTTCTGGTATCCTGGGTGGCATGAATATGGATTGATATGAAAATATTTCAATATAAGATTCTTCAAATCACTGTTATCTGGCACATAAATCTTGCTCTTGAATCTGATCAAGTCATTTGCTGTGAGGTGATACTCCTCATCCCTGTCATCTTCACTCTACAACTCCAACCTCTACTTCAAATGTTGGTACTTCTCATCATGTTGTCCTGCCTACAAGATTTTCTCCTACAAGTCTGTCCCATAAGAGCTCACAGTTAAACTATGATTCACCTGCACTCTCCTACTGAGAGCATCCACAACCCTGTTCTCCTTTACCTTAATTTACCTGATCTCAAAATCAAACTCATTAAGAGTATCCAACCATCTTGCTTGCCTTGCATTCAAGTTGGGTTTGTTAAACAAGTACCTCATTCCATTGTGATCACTTGTCAAGATGAACCTCCTACCAAGAAGATAATGTCTCCACATATTTAATGCATGAATTATAATTGTTAACTCAGATCATGAGTCACATAGTTCTTCTCATGCTCATTCAACTTCCTTGATTCATAGCAAACCACCTACCCTTCCTGCATCAGGACTCCACCAATTACTTCCATGCAAGCATTTTTACAAACCATGAACTCCTTATAAGGATATGCAATCTTCAAAACCAGATCATTGGTAAGAAAATGAATCAGCTGATCAAAACTAGATGCACACTCAACAATCCATTCAAACTTCTCCCCTTTTCTTTGCAAAGATGTGATAGGATAACCAATCCTAGAGAAGTTCCTAATGAACCTCCTGTAATAACTCGTTAGTCTCGTCAATGATCTAACCTCATCGACATTATTCGGAGATAGCCAGTCCATGATAGCCTTAATCTTTTCCAAATCCATTGTTATCCCTTCCTTGGAAACAACATGTCCTAAGTAATGAATTTGAGACTGAAAGAAGCCGCACTTGCTAATATTGGCATACAACTGATGCTTTCTCAACAATCTCAATATTGTTGCCAGGTGCTCTGCATGCTCCTCCTCGTTCTTCGAAATACAAATATATCAAAAACAAATACTATCACAAACTTATGCAGGTAAGGGTGAAACACATTGTTCATCAAATACATGAAGGTGGTTGGAGCATTGGTAAGACCAAAAGGAACCACCACAAACTCATAGTGCCCATACCTTTTACGAAATGCAGTCTTGTAGATGTCTTCTTATTTGAATCACAACTAATGATATCCTTATCTTAGATCAATCTTCAAAAATACTATTGCTCCCTTCAGTTGATCAAACAAATCATCAATCCACGACAATGGATACCTATTCTTGATAGTCACCCGATTCAACTACCTGTAATCAATGCACGATCTGAGAGTATTGTCCTTCTTCATTACAAACAACACTGGTGCATCCAAAGGAGACACACTTGGTCTTATGTATCCCTTATCAAGCATCTCTTTAAGCTGCAACTTCAATTCCACCAACTCTGGAGTGCTCATCTTATAGGTTGCCTTAGATGCTAGTGTTTCCCCTGGTATCAACTCAATAGAGAAATACATTTCTCTAGGAGTAGGCAACTATGGAATCTCTGTAGGAAACACATCCTGAAACTGTTGCAAGACAAGATACCTCCTCAGGACTTCATCATCCTCATCCTCATCTTCCATCCCTTTGTCACTGGAAACATTTACTGAAAAAATAAACACCCTTTCTTGTTGTTGTGATTAGCTTGCATAACTGTAACCATTATCACTAATGTAGGCTTCTTCTTTCCTTGCAAGAATCTCTTTTCTCCGTCACAATCCAATAACTCAATGGCATTGTTATAACAGTCTACCTTAGTCTTGTGAATGAACAACTAGTCCATGCCCAAAAGCATGTTATGTGAACCCAAAAGAAGCACATTTAGATGTGTTGATGTAGGCATGCCATTAAGCTCAAATGCAAAAGATCTCACCCAGTGATGAACTATTCTTTTGGTCCCTATAGCCAATTGCACCAACCAATATTCTGCATGCACTTCTTTATTCAACCGACATTGATCCACCAAGTCAGGACTAATATAGCTATAATTTGATCCAGGATCAATGAAAATAGAAACAACTTGATCACAATGCTTACCCTCCATGTCAATAATGGATACCTGATGATCTGCTTGCTTGTTATCCATTGCTGCATAAATCTGGGGAATACTTTGACCAACATCCCCAACTGTATGCGCCTCCTTGTCACTATAAAACTGAGTCCTATCACCTTGATGCAATAGACAATCCCTCATGCAATGGTCTCCACCATAGGTCCAACACCTCAAAGTTTTTTTGCCATCACCTTTATTTTGTTGCTCCCTAGGCTAAGACCTATGTCCTCTCTCAGTTGCATTGAACTTCTTATGAGGTGCCACATTTTTCTTGTCACGCGCATCTTGAGATCTTCCTCACTTCTTAGGCCATTTTCCTTTAGTCTTCTCATTACCTTTTCCAACCACACTTGAACTCATACTTGTGCTTCGAATGTTCATAACAATGCTTTAGGCTTTAGATGGCTTCTCCAATGGCTGAGGCTCGTCAAACTCAATTCGGTCTTGGAATGCTACTAGAAACCCGCTGATGAACTTGTTGTCACTACCACAACACCCTCCAAAACTTCACTACATTCAAATTTTTGAGCCTACCTAAATGTCGTATCAAGTGTTGCTTCAGTCGTTGAGTGTTGCTTCATGCCATTTTACATGTTTCAAGTGTTCTTGTTCATTTATAAGTGTTGTCACATTGTTAAGACATACATGGTGTACTTTGTGGTTACAACAAATTTATTGATCATAAAATGACACTTGTGGTCGCAATCGCACACACTTTGTTTATTGTACTTGGAGAGTGTTTGTAAATAAGCATTTTTATGTATATTTCTCGGTATTTGATCCTTTCTATGTTTTACTGATGAGTTGGTAAGTGTTGCACTTGATTTTATGCCTAACTCATTGTGTTTTCCCCTTATATGATCCTACAAACTTATTTTTTTTTTTTGGTTTTCCACAAGTTGGCCCACCAAGGATAAGAGGGCGCATAACGCACTCTTAAGGCTGAGTTGGGACCCGTTCCTTGTTCATACTGCAACTTGTGACCTCCCAAAAGTGCATAGCACACTCCAAAGCAATAACCTCTCCTTCCTTTTCTGAACTGTGCCTTAAAGAAAGCTTCCCTCTTCCCAAGCGCATGGCACATCATTAGTCAACAATCAATCTTTCCTTACCTCTTTGGGATGTACCCTGCGCCCTTACCAAGCCCTCAGCTTAGTGCATGGTGCATCAACAATGAACATGGATCCTCTTTCAACCTTCACACTGCACCCTCCTTGTGACTTAGACTTTCCTATTTGAGCACATGGCACATCAACAAGCATCATGGAGCCCCCTTCATCCTTCTGCTTGCACCATGCACCCTCCCTCAAGATTTTTCTTCTTACTTGAGTAAACAACACATCCTCAAGCCTCAAGCACTTTGACATTGTCCCTTGACAGTGTGCCTTTTGCACCCAAAAAACTTTCTCCTCTCTTATCGAGCGCACCGATGAACCATGATTAGAAAATTTGCATGAAACATGTTAGAATATGAGGTTTTCAGGATGATGTTTGCTTGCCATGAGTGATCTTAGTTGTAGGTGTTCCAAAACAACATGGAAAGGATGCTTGAGGAGATATATCGAAGGGATTAACATGAGGAAGTATTCACGATCAAAGAACACATAATGACACAAGATGAAGAATGTTGGAATCTTGATGATCAAAGTAGTTCATAAAGACTCCATATGATTTGATACCCTTTGGAGGGTAAAGGAAATAACACCATGAAATTTGCATGCAAGATTGAAGATACAAGTGGCAGTATTGTTACCTCGCAAAGAAAGTCCATGTCATTAAGTACTATGAGTCCAAGTCATCAATGCTAGTGACTTGTCATGTCATTACCTCATGATGATGTGGAAATGATGATGAAACTATGTAATCATTGTAAAGACAAAATGTGGAAGTCCAAGAGTCATATATGGACAAAAGAGCCATATGAAGAAGTCCAAAAGACACATGTAATTTCAAAATTCATTTAGAAGTCCAAAGGTCATAAAAAGTTGGAAAGCCATATGAGAAACTCAAGAGTCATGAGGATATTAAAGGTCAGGCCTCTAGTTATAAAAGAAGCCTCATTACTCAAGCAAAGGACTTTTCACATTGGCTTCTCCCACAAGGCATTAGAGAGCTAGAAATAGTTCTTTTGGAAAGCAAGGAGTGGCTCTAATCCTCCTCTATTGGAGTTAGTGGTGTTCATTATACTCCTTTATATTGGAACTTTTTCTTAATACTTGAATCATTTGGCCAACACCTTTTCACGCATAAATCGTAGACTTTTCGAGACTACCCTTCAAATGTTTGCAGTTTATGTTGGTTTACATATGTACTAAATAAATTGAAATATTTTGGTAGCTTTTGTGCTTAACTTGTTTGAAATTTGTTGTGTTTGTTATAATGATTGTGGCATCAATGTGAACTATTTCACTTGATGGCTAATGATTCTTCCTTATTTACGTGCGTGTGTCTTTACTAGATTAGTACTATAAATTTTCTTTTACATACTCACTTTTGTTCACTGCAGTAAAAGAAAATTAGTACATTTACAATTGAACATTTCATAAGACATTCTCTCTTGATCATTCAGAAGTACATGCACACTACTCTCTCATGCGAATCGCTCAAGCCAAGGCAGATATTTAAGTTAACGGTAGTTGGGCCGTAATTCCGTATGGGACTCCTATACCAAACAGTTTGAGGTCTAATTGGCACTTCATATTGGGGAGTTCCCCTGTATGGTTGTGAGATCCATCACCGTCAACAAAATCTTTGGATTTTTTCTTTCTCATCTTTGAGATAAGGCACATGCCTCAACAACTCTAGAAATTTGGTTGTGTACTCTTCATTTGTCATGGAGCCCATCTTGAGCTCATAAAATTCTTTATCCCTTCCATCATAATATCTCTTAGATAGGTAAATGTTCCTAAAGAGTCTTTCAAACTTATCCAATGCAACTCCTCTTCTCTAATTCCCCTGACATGCTCCACATCTTCCCACCAGATATTTGCTTTTCCCTTGAGACTGAAGGTAGTTATCTTGGCTTTTAAGTTTTCTGAATAATCATGCAATATGAAGAATTTGTTCATCCCAAGTATCCATGCTTTTGCATCTTCTGATTTATTCATTTTTCCATCAAGGGTAGGAGGCTTGGATTTCTTTAATTCCCCTGGACAATACCCCTTCTCACTCCTCCTATAAGGATGTTGGCGGTGATGGCGATGATGTCTCTAATAACCAAGCTAGAATAAAATCCATGAGTGTTGGCCCTCCTCTCAGGTGCATCCAAGGATATGTCACCCTTTATTGTATCATCCAAGTCCATCTTATATCCCTTCCGAGACTTGCTTCCATAAACACCATTAGTCTTTTCTTCCTATCCATGACTGACCCCCAACTATCACTGCTTCTGCAAATCTGAAAGGTTATGGAGGATGATTGCATTAACCTCGACTTTATTTTGTTTAGCTTTAGCAGGTCTTTCATGTGCCTCAATCAACTTCTCACTGTCTACCTTGCAACTCACAATTTTTGCCTTCAAAATTCTCAATGTATCTGCCAAACCAGGAGAATGTCCCTCTCCCTACTGCTCAACTAATCTCTCCCATCCTACCAATGTCTCTTTTGGACTATACAGAGAGTCATATGAATTGTACTCAACTATTTTGCTCTTCATTTCTTAGCATTCTATTTCTTGCAATATTCCATTGTTAGCTAAATAAAAAAATAATCAAAATCATACCTCAAGGTATCTCAGGGAAGGCTATTGCATCTACACATGCCAATCTAGATTAACACGATACAATGTCACAAGCATACCAACTCATACATGGATATCATTACCATATCAATAAGTAACTAACATCCATGCATAATAACACATAAACAAATAACATGCATGCATAGCAATTTACATTTACCCCAAGATCCAATCCTACAACCTTGCTCTGATACCACCATGTAACACCCCACCCCACATTTACCCACTTTTACAAGCTCTGTAGGGTAAACATGAGCTGGGAGTTACTATGAAATGACCAAAAACCCAAGTTCTAATTATGGAAGTGGGGTTTGTAAACTGGAAACATTCTACAACCTCCCAGGAGCACCACATCACCTAGATACCAAACCACATCTGTTGATGATCATGCCTTGGGATGGAACTAATTTTTTATTGACCCTACATCCCAACCACACACATGCCAAGATGTGCATGCGATTGGAAAGCTCCAGTCACATGCACAAGCCTTCTTCCGTGCGATTGCAGCGAAAATCTCTCAGTTCATAGGGTGCGACTAGCAACCCAAATTCAGATTTTCAATGCTAGCTATAGGCTACCTACCCAAAACAACCCAAAACTTTCCAAAACTCAATCTAAGATGATAATAAGTCAACATTATGAATACTATGGCCAGATCTTACTCATAATTTAACAACCACATGCTAAACATTTCGTCAAACACATGGTAAACACAATGGCTACATGCCATGAATGCATATCTATACATTGTTGTTGTATTATGTAACAAGCCCCCCATTTGTAGGGATGAATAGTTAGTATTTGACATATAAATAGGGACCCTTTTCAAAAGTGCTAACTCTAAAATTTGCCTTAAACCTTTAGAACGCAACACATACTTAAACCTTTATCATTGCAAATCGCATCTCACAGTTTTCCATGTGACAATTATAAACATCCTAAAGAAAATCCCGAAATGCGATATGCGATAAAGCCTCCACTACGATTTTCTGATCACAACACTCTAAGAATATGCGATTGCACTTCGCAAGTCACAATTTAATAAAGCATGCCATTGTGTTATCCCTTAAAAATTGCGAAATGCAATATTTTGATGTTTCGCAATCACATTTCGCATTATCTACGAACAACTCTATGTTGCAATGTTTGAAAGTCGCGATGCGGAAAATTAGGCGTAAAGTGTGGGAAGTTATTGAGTTTTAATGAAATATCAATTGGGTTGACGAAGTGGTTATTTTTTAGCAACTTGAGGAGAGAAGTTGATGTTTTCAAGTCATGGCTAGTTAATACAGATATTGCATTCAAATCTTCCCATAATTCAAGTCATTTCAGAGAGCTCTTCAGCCTTAATTACCCTCTACTGTTTACGCTGATATATCTCTCTTTCTTTTCAGGGAAGCTTCAAAAGAGATATCCTTACGGAAAGTAATGCAAAAACAGAAGCAACAGAGTGTTTCAAAATATCAGGTTACAGAGATGTCGCCCATATTTGTAGATACATTTTGCAGTACTGATGGAGGAGCAATGACGTGGGAAGTTATCTATAATAGACTTGAAGATGAGCGGCCTAAAGTTACTATTACCAAGGCAACAACAGATTCAATACAACCCTTGGGAGTTCAATTCAAAGACGCTTCTTGCTCTTTTCTTCATAGAATAGGAGCAAGAGCCAAGATACTACCATACACGGATATGGTTAGATGGGTGGTGGAGAATGTCAATATTGAAGACAGACAACTCAAGAATTCAAAGATGGAGCTGATGGGATCATTTAAAGCCGAAGATTTGAAACAAATGTATCATCTTCCCGACCCTCAAGATATATATGGTAGATCATTCCTGGCCAAGTTCACAAAAAATAATGAAGAACCCTTTAAGATGATTCAGGGGTGGAGAGTCCTCAAAAACAAATTCAAATATGATAAGAAAGGTATGTACCCCATAGCTTCTTTAGCAAATCCCCATAACTATGCAGCCTCTATGTTATGTATATTGTATGGAATGCCTAATAATACCAAGTTCTCTACAGAATGGGTCCCTTTAATTGATGCATGTATCAATTCTCATATAATGAAATGGGCTACTATCCTATCCGACAACTTAGCTATGAATATTTATGAATATCGTCAAAAGAGAACCACCTCCACATAAAACCTTCCTCCATTTTATATGAGTGCTTATATCATGGAATCTACTGTTTCTGTATTAAGTTTCCAATTATGGGTTGGAAATGGGCCTTGTAAGACCCGTAACCCATCCATCTTAGTCATAAACAAATGTGGGAATCCTATTTTAAACCCCATTTTTACAAAATATGCCATGGTGTTATTCTACCATTACATCAAATGATTTTTGATAAAAAGGCCCCGAGATTTTCTAAGGAAGTCACTATAGACCTTCTTGTAGTAGGCAAGTACTTTGTTGAGAAATGGTTCACATATATCAAAGTTTACGGTAGTACAACAGAACCACATGTACTTCCTTGTATGTCTTCGACAAGCTATTAGCCAAAGAAATAGCTCACCAAAATGTTGGAAAAGGCTTAACCAAGACTTTGAAATATAACAAAAATCACTATGGCCACCCTTTCCCATTTGGTGTGGTTCTTTTTCATTGGCAAACTTCAACCATGCAAACAAAGAATTACCAAACATAGAGAACCGCAAGGTGGCTACTTTGCCAAAGAGGCATTTTGACCTAGAGAGAGTAGCACAAAATGTTACTATGACACTAAAAGGTCAAAACCTTTATCCATGAAGCTCATGAATTTGAAGATTTATTACAATCAGCTGAGTCATTTAAACACACATTCAACTGGTCAAAGGTGAATTTGAATCTTGACGACTTCGAAAGGTTTCAGGAATTTAGAAATCAGAGGCTTGAAACAATCCCATTGTATTTGTTAAGAACCGATGACAAACCTACATCCAGTGTGACCATTAATAGTGAGGGACCAAATTCTTGCACAAAATTTCATGTGAATGCAGCCCAGAACACAGGGAAGACACAAGATGCAGAGACTACGGCAGAATCTAGCAAAAGGTTAGCTGAGAAACAGGTCAAAACAAACCTAACTCAGGATACGATCCCAAAGGAAAAAGTAATGATATGGAGAAGGAATGGGACCAGTTTAATAAAAAAGTCCAAGGTACTTCTAAAGCAACAAATGTCTAAGAAAATACAAGATATCATACTCCACAACAAACTCAGAAAGTTTCAGAGTCTGAGCCAATGAACGAGCAAGAGACAAATTCATAGAATGCAGAAATCATACCTACATTTCTGACTTCTGAGATTATCCTAAAGGTTACAGAAATACCTCCTTTAGATGTATTCTACAGCCCACGGCATAAGGTTGTAGTAAGAAGACAGAGGAAGAGAAGGAGAGTGGAAACACTTGAAATCCCACCAGGGAATGATCCAATGGATATAGTTTAGAAGGATATTCCTTCAAATCCAACTGAAAATTTAACTAGGCTGTCGCAATTTGCAGGGGCATATGCTACTGCCACCATTGATAAGGCCATTGAAGTATATGTTTTGTTAATTGAAAGAGAATAAATGATAGCACAACTTGAGAAACAAATATAAATTGAGAAAACAAATGTGAACAAGCAAGCCATAGAATAAATAGTTCAATTGCAACAAAGTATGGAAGTACTTAGGATAAGCTACGAAGCAGATATCTCAGCAAAGAATATGAAAATCCAAGAATTGCAAGAGGCTATGGAAAAATATAAATATGTCCCCACTATTGGTGAGTTCATCAAAGAGGTATTGGAGCTAAACTCCATTATGTAAAAACAACAAGATCTAATCTTCCAGAAAATGTCCCATATCACCCCTTCTTTGAATACCAGTGATCAATTAACATATAAGGAAATTGATTAGAGAACTGAGTTTAATGACTTAAATACTAAGATCTATGACTATATTGAATGGAAAGAAACTGAAGAAAGAAGATGCGCTAATGTGCCAGAGATTGAAGAGACACATAAAGACATATTGTTCACAGATTGGGATGCGTGGATCAAGCAGGCAGAATTGGCAGTAGCAAGAGCAATAGGAGTGGAAAATAATATAATAAATGCATTCAATCATACTTTTTACACCACCAACTTGATAAAAGAATGTAATCCAAAGTCATTGCCAGATTTGAAAGACTTGGATAAAAACTGGAAAGCAAAGATGAAAATCCAAAGAGAAGCAACCACAAAATTATCAAAGACTGTCGGGGAGGCATATTGGCAATTTCTTGTCAAAACTCACAGCCAAATTATGACACTGAATTGTTCAATCAATTCAATGCAAATAATGTTGCCACCTCTTACAGATGCCATCTTTGTAGGATAGGTCATAACGCAATTCGGAGCACTTCCTCAAGTAAAACCAATGTTCGACATATGCGACCTCAAGGAAAAGTTGGCAGGCAGCAAGAAATTTTCATAGCCTCGAGTCATCAAATTGATTTTATTTTTAGAGTTGGTTACTAGTTAAGAGGAAGGTTGTTCGAAACCTCCTCATATATTTTATATAATCTATTTTTAAACTTTAGTTAGATAGTATTTATACACTTCTCATGCATTTAAAGAAGATTCCAAGATTTTATCAAAAAAACATTTGCAAAGAATTTACTTTTGTAAGTTTGTAGATGCCTTGATGAAATTATGGAACATGGTCATTACTTTTGAATATCAAACTACTTTCCTTTGTTGATGCACTTCTGTATGCTTGGAGAATAATTTGGTTGAAGAAAGGAGTTGATCTATGTCACTAGTCAAATGAGCAGAACCTCACACATATGGTACTTTTATCTTGTATGATCAGTTTTGTTTTATTAAATTAGTGATACCATTTCGTTTCATGAATTATATATGGAGTATGTTCTTTCTATTATGTGTTAAATGCACTATTGCATAATACTTAGCTGAAAGTGTTTATTTTCATATATGATCATTAAATATATGCGATATAATTTACACATTTCTTTGACTAATTATTTAGTCAAAGAAATTATCTTTACATGTTATCATATTTGTTTAACACGTGAATGATCTTTATTACTACATACCAATCATATATATTTTTAGATCGCATATCACACACAATACCCTGGGTTTGTATTAGATTAAGTTAATTATAGATTTGCATGTTAGAATAGGTCATTTAGTTATCATTATTCTTATTGCAATCACTTGAAAATCACCCATAATCATTTTCAAACCCACACTGGGAAACTAGTCCCATCATCCCCAGTCGAAGCCACCACACCAAACGGAAAAGGAGCTACTTTCAAGGTCCAGACCGGGTGGTTATCCCCCATGTTGGAGGAGCAGAAATCTGAGGCTTCAACATTTTGGTGCTAAAAGGAGGGCCATTCGACTATGAATGCCATATAAATCTAAATATCAATTGAAAAAAATTCATAAGAGTCAAAACCCCTCCACAACTTCTACATCTTCTAGATCTTGTTCAAATCTCTAGATCAGAAATATGAAGTTGTAGAAACCTCTCCCTCATCTCCTGAAGTTCTAAGACAAGCACCTTCTTCAAATTACACTCCTGAGTCTCCTGAAGTTCACTCCTTAATACAGTAATTGGAACAGATATTCATTTCTGTTGAGAAACCTGAAAAGCTCGAAGCTTCTGAAGAAAGTGTCACTTCCCTATTAGGAGATACTGGTGTATTAACTTGACTATAAAGTGAAAAGCTTGGAGTAACCCCTTTTGAGTTTCCCATTCATTCACGACTTGCCACATCAAAATCTGAATCAGATACTAGTGAGATCACATCACCTTTCCCTCCATTTACTTCCCCATTCACTTCTACTCAATCCGCCTCTTCTCAACTATCCATTTTTTTGACTCAAACAATTAGTGCTGCTACTAGTAGTACTAGTTGAGTAGTAAGTTCTTCACCATCCCCATCTACTTATGGATTTTCCTCCTCATCTTCGCAACCCTCAACACAAGTTATGGCCAATCAACTTGCTCAAACTTGGACAAACCCTGGTGTTGTATTGGTTGCTAATCCAAATTCTCTCCCAACAAACCCAGAAAAATGGTTACCTAAGTATAATCCTGATGATGGTCTTCCTGCTGAAGAACAGCTAAATAACTTTATGTCAGCCATGAATCTCAATGGAGTTGCACATGAAGATGTTGTTATCAGATTTTTTCCTTATACTTTCCAGGGATCTGTTGGATCCTGGTACTTTTCCCTTCCAGCAGGCTCAATAAGAACCTGGGACACTTTTGAAGAGATATTTCTTGCAAAATTTGGTGATGATAGAACCATGGCATCTTTAATCAATGATCTTTCCAACCTAAAAGCAAGTTTAGATGAAAGGATCAAAGACTTCAACTCCAGATTCAACAAGTTACTGAACAAAATCCCAGTTGCCTCTAGACCTGCAGTAGATGTACAAATAGAGTGGTACATATCCTCCCTTCCTTCTAATATCGCAATTTTTGTAAATAGAGCCAATAGGGCTACCCTTGTAGAAAACATGAAAGAAGTGTTTTCTGTCGAAAGAAGAATTATTGCCTTAGAAAAGAGATCATAGATAGAAGAAAGGAAATCAAAGAAATTGACATTCAAGGAAGATTCAAAAAAGAAAGCTCCAAGGACCCTTTCGACCTTGAAGGCCTTCAAAAGGTGCTAAAGACCATGTCAAATGAAATGCTCGAAATCAAGAAATGGGTTGCAGAATCATCTGCTCCCAAGAAAGATTTTCGCCCATTCAAAAGAAATCCTTCTTCTACATCCCAGCCACCAAACACTATTTCAAAAGCTAAATCCAATCAAGAACCAGAAGAAGACTCAACAACCAAAGAAGAAGTTGAGTTAAATGGAATGTGGGATTTTATTCTGCCAATTGAAGAGGAAGCAAAAGCTATGCCAGTAACTACAAGAAGTAAAATCTCTACTGATATGTTAACAACAAATCATAAACAAAAATTTGCTACTCCTGTAAAGGTGAAAACAATAAGTAAGAAATCTAAGACTACTCAAACTAATTCTATTCCATTAGATCCTCCAACTGCTTCTAAAACTTTAGTAATTTCGGATACAGTGGAATATAATATAGTCGAGGATATGAAAAAGACGAAAGCAAATATCTAATTACATGAATTGACTAAACTAAAACAACAACATAAAATCTTACTTAGAGAATTAAAAGCAGTTCCTGTAGCTCCTTTACCAGCCGTTGTAGTTACTCAAGCTGCTAAAGATATGGGAAAGCCTCCTTCATCTTCAAACAAAGTAAATCCCACAGACCTAGTTCTAATAGGTGATAGATCTATCTCTCATACTCCTCCATTTCTTCTTACGTATTAGATTTTCAACAAAAACATCCATAATTGCCTTATTGATTAAAGAGCCTCTTCAAACATCATGCCAAGAATGGCGTGCACTAAATTAAATATCACACCTCAAAAATCTGTTGTACACATAGTTCAACTAGATAGGACAAAAGTAGAAGTACTCGGAGAAATGATATTAGTTTCAATCAGGCTTTCCTCCAACCCAAAAGTTTCATAGGTAATCGATATTCTAGTGGATGATATCCCTGAATTCTATCGTTTAATTTGAAGTGGAGATTGGTCTGAAAAGTTACACAGATACTTTGCAACTGATTGGTCTCATATGTGGTTGCCTTACAATGGTAAACCTAACCAAATCAGAGTAGACCGTGAGAAATTCATGAAATACACGGTCACTGATCTCGAGGGGAGCAACGAACCAGTAGCCTTCACCAATAATATCATTGGAAACTACTCAGCTCAGTCATTCTTGGGATCCTTTAATGCACAAAGATCTCCCCTTCTGGACAATGCTATAGTATCTCAGGTAGAATTTTTTCGCAAATAGATGCTTCCAAGTGTATAGATGTAGTTGATAAACTTGTATATGATTCATTATTCTGGACCCTTTATTTTGATGGTTCCAAGTTTGAATATTGTGCAGGTGTTGGATGTATCTTAATCAGCCCGTAAGGAGAGAAAACCATGTTAGCTTGCAGGCTTGAATTTAAATGCACTAACAATACTGCAGAATATGAAGCATTAATTCAAGGTATATACAAAGCCATTGACCTTGATGTCAAGTATTTGCAAGTATATGGAGACTCTGAAATAGTTATTAAACAAGTAAGAAACACAATCCATTGTGTGTCTGGGCATCTCAAACATTATGAATCCCTAGCCCAGAATCTTACTTCTCACTTCACTACTTTTAACATTTCTTCAATCCCCAGATTACAAATGCAAGTGTTGATTTACTTGCAAATGTAGCATCCAAGCTTAGACCTTCAGAGGAATTTAGTCCAGATAGATTTACTATAGAGTTAATTTTTACACCTTCCATCCCTGATAATGTAACAAATTGGAGAGTGTTTAATAATGATGTTGATATAATTGATTTCCTTACATCAGAAGGATATTATGAGGAACAAATCATAGATGAACACGAACATGACTTGCAAATCAACCATAAAGACATATTTAAAAAGATTACCAACTCCAAGACTCAGAGTTCTACTTTGAGATTTGAAGTGGTAAACCTAGGCACATCTGAAAAACCTCAAAACCTCAACCTAGATCTTGGTTTATCTCCGAAGAAGGATATCATTCATCAAATTGTTAAAAACATATAAAGGTGCCTTTGCCTGGGATTATTCAAATCTCAAGACCTATGATACCTCTATAACACTATACTGATGACCTCTAATGAGAAACCAGTTCAACAAAAGCATAGAAAGATTCATCCAAACCTTGAAAACCAAATCAAATATGAATTAAACAAACTTCTGAAAGCAAAGATAATCTTTCCCATTAGACACTCAAAGTGGGTATCAAATATGGTTCCTATCAGAAAAAAGAATGGAGATATTAGGATTTGTATTGATTTTAGGAACTTAAATAGAGATTGTCAAAAGGATAACTTTCCTTTGCCTACCATGGAGCAAATATTTCAATCAGTTGCAGGATCTAAGTTAATGTCTTTTCTAGATGGATTTTCAGGATACAATCAGATTCTTGTACATACATATGACAGACTAAAGAAAACATTAAGGACCAAGTGGGGGACATACGCTTATCAGAAGATGCCTTTTGCACTTATCAATGCAAGTTCTACATTTCAACGCGCCATGTGTTGAAAATAACAACAAGAAATGCTAAAAATTGCATTGCTATAGATAGCATTTCACGATATTCCAATTTTAATTTGTCCTTGAAAAAAAATTGAGAATTCAAATTCAAATTTAGTCTCACCAGTTGTTTGAAAAATAATTATTAATTCATCCTGAGTTAATTAGTTAGAGAAATTCAGACATGAAGTCTTTGTGAAGTCATGCAACAGTTATGCCTTAAATTAAGGAGATTATCCCCTAATTAAGGAGATAAGGATGAGTTGTATTTTAGTTGTATTAGTTAGCTTAGTTAACTGAGTTATGTCCAATTAAATTAGTTCCAAACAGTTTGAGGAACTAATTGTGAGTTCAGTCAGTTAATGCATGCATGCATCAAACTAGTGTACTTTAGATAACTGAAGATTCTCTCATAAATAACTCATGCATGTATATTCAGAGAAAGACCCAGTTGAGATTAAAGACAGGGACATTGTATTATCAGTTGCATGAGTTTTCCTATAAAGGAAACTCATCCATGCAGAAGGAATAAGGTTCCTTGAGGATTGCGCAGTTTTACAGTGTGTTGGAGCAGTGTGTGAGACTAGTGCCACACAAGGTTACAACAGGAACACCCAGGGAAGATAGTGCAAGGAAATAGGAGGCTTGGAGGGCAGCGGAGAAGGTTTGTGAGAAGCCTTGTTTGCTTGGGAGCATCCAAGAGGATTGTACTAAGAGCTGGCTAGCTGTGAGAGCTAAGGCTTTATGTAATCTTGATGTATATCCACCTTGTATGATAATACAGATAATGGGGTTTTTAGCTGAGGCTTTCCCCTGAGTATTCTTTTGTGTTTCATTTGCATTGATTTTGCTTCTAGTTATCTACATTTTGCTTGATCTTTCTCAAACCTATTAAGCTTTCGCAAGTTTGATTGTAGAAGTAGATTACGTATTTTGCTTTAGTTATATTGCATAATCAAGTTAATCTACAGTCATAATTTCTACATGGTATCGGAGCTAAGTTTATCGGAGCTGTAAACAGTATAGGGAGAAGAGAATTCAAAGTTTGAAATTCGGGATTGCAAGTACAAATTGAATTCATCTCATACTTCAGGTTGGTCAATGACATTCTATAGCTTGAGACTCGAGTATGCCTTGGATGGCAGCTCGAATTACATAGCATGGACAGATCGCATGGAGGCTATATTAGAAGACAATGACTTGAAGGATTTCATTGATCAAGAAATCCCAAGGCCAGGTTCAACTAATGCACAAGAGTTGGCTGAATGGAAGAAGTGTGTGGCGAGGGTGAGACGGATCATCCTTGAGGGAGTTCGAGACCATATTGTCTCGAGTCTCCCTGGGAAGGAGACTCCATTTTCAATGTGGAAGACATTGAAGGACCTCTACCAGAAAAGTAGTGACCAGAGGAAATTGGCGCTCAAGGATAAGCTTCGAAGAATCAAGATGGAGAACGAAGATACTATTTCCACATATTTGAACAAGCTCACCACCTGTAGAGATGATCTTGGAAGTGTAGGAATAATGACAACGGACGATGACATGGTGAGTCTTGCTCTCCTCGGTCTTCCTAAGAGCTGGCATAGCTACCAGTACTCAGTGAATGGAAGAGAGAAACTGTTGGATTGGGAACGACTGTGGTCGAATCTCATGCAGCAGGAGATCAGGAGGAACACATGAGATGGTTCTTCATCCAAGGAGGATGAAGAAAATCTGGCCTTAGCGAGTAAGGAAAGGAAAGGGAAGGAGAAGGATTCTCATCCCAAATCGAATTCTTCTCATGGAGGGAAGAAGGGTGACAAATCTAAAGTGAGATGCTTTAATTGTCATGAGATGGGTCATTATGCGACTAATTTCCCATTGAAGAAATCCAAGAAGGGATCCTCGGAAGGATCTGAAGGTGAGGCATTGGCCTCTTAGTTCGAATTGGATTTCACTCTCATCGCATGCATGGTGTCTTCCATGATGGGTTGTGGTTGGTTTCTTGACAGTGGAGCCTCATTCCACATGACTAGCGATAAGAGTTTATTCAGTACCTTGGAGGAGAAAGACCTTAAGATACTCATAGAGATGGGTGATGATGAAAGGTATACTGTTTCAGGAGTGGGCACGGTTGCTTTTCAGAGGGAGAATGAAGCTTCTATCTCCTTAACAGATGTGAAGTATGTGCCTGGACTGAAGAAGAACTTGGTATCGATTGCGATGTTGGAGGACAAAGGCTACGATGTTGTCTTCAGTAAGGGAAAGGTTTTCCTTAGACACATCACCACGGGACAGGTGAAACAAATTGATTCACGGGTACAAAACCTGTATGCTCTTGAGGTTCAAGATGCATGCAAAGCCTTGAGGATCAAGGCAACTGTTAGAGACTTGGTAGTTGAGAGGGCGAGTAAATTACCTCTCAACATGCAGCGCTAGAAGAAGTCTCAGACAATTATGGAGGAGCCACAATTGCAGAAGTCAGCAGAGGGATCACATGCAGCCAGACCTCCAGGTGTGAGGTGGGGCGATGTGAAGTAATAATCCCAAGAAGGCTGAAATAGGGCAGAATCCTTGAGGTACCCAGCCTCTTTGATTAGACCTTGCTACGAGAGCCCCGACGAGGAGTAGCAGGATTGGATGAGTAGGTAGAGACAAATGCGGATGGAGCGACAAAGGGAGCTTCAACATTAGAGGGTGTTTCTAGCCCAACATGGAGGTTAGTTGGGAGATCAATTACTTACTTCTCAGTAACTGAGTTGTAGTGCAGCAGTGGGTAGCACGATGCAACATGATGAGAGGAGGTGCAGTGTGGATGCAGTGCTGGGAGATAGGACCAGCAACAACATGGATGTAGTAGGAGGATTGAATGTGGTTAATGCAGTTAGAGATCAAAGTGGTAGAGGCTAGAGCAGTCAGATACTAAAGAGCACAAAGGTGTAGAGTTTTCAGTCGACAGAGGCAATAACAGTCAGAGACTTTGATGACAGAGGCATCACTCTGATTCAGGTTGGATATTTTTTGTTTCTGGAGTTGCTGAAGCAATAACACTAGGGAGAAGTGTTGCATGTAGAACATTCCAAAGGTTCAGGATTGGGATCGAGTTGAATTCCATTCTTGTTGAGAGGGAGTGTTGAAAATAGCAACAAGAAATACTAAAAATAGCATTGCTCTAGATAGAAGTTTAGGATATTCCAATTTTAATTTGTCCTTGAATTAAATTTGAGAATTAAAATTCGAATTTAGTCTCACCAGCTGTTTGAAAAATAATTATTAATTCATCTTGAGTTAATTAGTTGGAGAAATTCAAACATGAAGTCTTTGTGACGTCATGCAACAGTTATCCCTTAAATTAAGGAGATTATCCCCTAATTAAGGAGATAAGGATGAGTTGTATTTGAGTTGTAATTAGTTAGCTCAGTTAACTTAGTTATGTCCAGTTAAATTAGTTCCAAACAGTTTGAGGAACTAATTGTGAGTTCAGTCAGTTAATGCATGCATGCATCAAACTAGTATACTCCAGATAACTGAATATTCTCTCATAAATAACTCATGCATATCTATTCAGAGAAAGACCCAGTGGAGATTAAAGACAGGGACATTGTACTATCAATTGCATGAGTTTTCCTATAAAGGAAACTCATCCATGCAAAAGGAATAAGGTTCCTTGAGGATTGCGCAATTTTACAGTGTGTTGGAGCAGTGTGTGAGACCAGTGTCACGCAAGGCTATAGCAAGAACACCTAGGGAAAACAATGCAAGGAAATAGGAGGCTTGGAGGGTAAAGGAGAAGGTTTGTGAGAAGCCTTGTTTTCCTGTGAGCATCCAGGAGGATTGTACTGAGAGCTGGCTAGCTGTGAGAGCTAACGCTTTGTGTAATCTTGATGTATTTCCACCTTGTATGATAATACAGATAGTGGGATTTTTAGCTAAGGCTTTCCCCTGCGTATTCTTCTATGTTTCATGTGAATTGATTCTGCTTCTGGTTATATGTGTTATGCTTGATCTTCCTCAAATCTATTAAGCTTTCGCAAGTTTGATTATAGAAGTAGATTAAGTATTTTGCTTTAGTTATATTGCATAATCAGGTTAATCTAGAGTCAGAATTTCTACACCATGGATATTGCTTTTAAAGGTCTGATTAATAAATAGTTGTTATTTACCTAGATGACATTACAATCTACTCTAGGAACAGAAACAATCATTTGAATGACCTAAAGCATATTTTTGAAAGATGCAAGAAATATGACATTTCTCTAAATCCAAAAAAATCATATTTGTTTTTAAAGGAAAGCTTCTCGAATTCATAGTGTCCAAGAAAGGAATTTATATTGATCCTGATAGAATCGAAGAAATTGAAAAGATTCCTCTCCCACAATACAAAAAGACCATGTAGTCATTCCTAGGTCAGATTAATTTTGTAAAAAGATTTGTTCCCAATTTTTCACAGATTGTTTTACCCCTTCAGTCAATGATAAGAAAGAACGCAGTCTTCAAATGGGTTCAAAATGAAAGAGAGTCATTTGAGTTAATCAAAAAATCCATTATCAATGCTCATTCTTTAACAACTCCAGAGTTTCTCAAACCTTTTTTATTGTACACATTTTCATCTGATACATCATATGCAGCAGTTTTAACACAGCTAAACAATCAAAACATCGAGGCACCTATCTCTTTTTTCAGTTCCAATTTATAGGGTGCCGAGCTAAACTACTCAACTGTTGAGAAATAAGCCTTTGCTGTCTTTAAAACCTTGAAACATTTCAGACCTTTTCTCCTCAAAACGCATAGAAAAATAGTAGTAAAGTACCCTGCAGTAAGAAAATTATTGATTCAAAGAGAAGTGGGAGAAAAAGAGCAAATTGGGTCACTGCACTTGAAGAGTACGATGTATAATTCTGACTAGCTAAAATTGTTAAGGGCCAAGGTTTTTGCAGAATGCTAACTGGAGCTTCCCATTTATCAATAGAAGAAGACCAAGGTAATGAAGTGCAAATATCAGAGGTAAGCCTCAACGATGCACAATCACAGTATGCTTATTTGAAGTTTTATTTAAAGAATGGATATGCTCATATGCATCTCAATTACAAAACAAATCGTGCTTTAAGGTTGAAATCAAATTAGTATGAATTAATTGATGATGCATTATTTAGAAAAAATTATGATTCAATATTATTAAGATGCCTAGAAAAACCTGAAGCTGAAAAGGTTATGCAGGAGTTACATGATGGATGAGCTGGAGGTCATTTCGGAGGGAACACCACAACTCACGAAATCCTGCATGCAGGTTATTATTGGCCAATGCTATTTAAGGATGCACATGACTATGTAAGAAAATGCAAAACTTGTCAAACTGCAGCTGGAAGAGAAAAGAAACCAACATTCCCTTTACAATGAGTGAATATCCAACAACCGTTTGAACAATTGGGATTAGATATAATTTGTCAGATTGTTCCTAACTCTTCCAAGCAACACAAGTACATCCTTACAACTACTGATTATTTCACGAAATGGATAGAAGCTATCCCACTAAAGGTAGCTAACACAGAAAGTGTTACAAACTTTATTGATAAGTACATAATCACTAGGTTTGGCTTACCTACAACTTTAATGTTTGATAATTCATCTTATTTTTCTGTAAATACTATGGTAGAATTTGCCTTAAAAAGAGGTTTCAAATTGAAGTATTCAACCAACTATTATCCACAAGGTAATGGATTAGCCGAATCAACAAACAAAAACCTTATCAAAATCATCAAGCAGACTATAGACCAAAATCATAGGAATTGGCACAAAACATTGACATTTTCTCTTTGGGTAGATAGAATAACACTAAAGGCCTCAATCAATTCTTCTCCTTTTGCTTTAGTTTATGGAAAAGAAGTAGTTCTCCCCACAAACATAGTAATTTCATCTCTCGCCCTAGTACAATTTATTAATGAAAATCCTTCCTCTTCTCTTCAATCAAGACAATTTTAGATCCTTAAGCTTAAAGAAGAAAGAGAAAAGGCTAAAGCCACCCATTCCCATCATCAGTAGTTAGTCAAAGCCTCTTTTGATACAACCTCTGCTAGTCATTAAACCTTTGAAGTAAGTGATCTAATTTTGAAATGGGACAAAGAACATGAGGAAAAGGGCAAACACACCAAATTCCAAAGATTGTGGCTTGGACCATTCTAAATCATTGAGAAAATTGGTCCATCAACATTTCTTTTACAAGACTTGTCAGGTAGAATAGATTCTTTGCTTGTTAATGGGAAAATTTTGAAAGAATACTTTTCCTAGAAAACAAACTCTTCTAATGTTGTATTATATTGCCTTTAATATTCTTAGGAAAATAAAATTTAAATAGTATTTACTTTTGGCATCTCAAAATAAAGTCTCTGAGAATATTTCGATTTTTCACTTCTATAAATAGGAAAAGTTAAAGAAATAATTAGAGCGTTTGAGTATCAAAATGAACCCTATTCCTTTGGAAGAACTTGACCTTGCTAAAAACACTTATTCTATGAACAAGCTCTTATCTTTATAAAGTATAGATGTTTTGTTATCAGTCAAGAAACAAATCTTTAACCTAGTAAGGACTTTCTACAGATGAGTATCTCGAAACTCTATTATTATCATCCAAAACTCTTAAAAAGGGCATCTGATATATATATTATATATATATATATAATATATATATATATATATATATATATATATATATATATATATATATATATATATGATATATTTTTTTAGAGTGTAATGCAAAAATATGCAAAACTTAGAAGATAATAAGTCTCATTACGAGCTTGTTTACCATGATCATAGGGGAATAATTAAATTGATATTACCAATACTGCATATCAAAACAGGTTAATAGCCAATGATCTAATTAGTCAAAGGACAAGGGGTCTCATCAAGAGCCAGCTTGTTCAGTTTAGTTACAGCGAATGAATGGCATTGTCATTAGTGGGTTACCAAGCCTAGACAATGTCTTTTAAGAAACTTAAAAAGAAAAATTACATGAAAGGAAAAAACAAGATCCAAATGAGAAAGTAAGCAAATGAATATCATTTTGAATTCTGAAAATCGCTTCGGATGGGACAATGAACCATTGTTGGTTAAAAGATAACCCTGTCAAGGCTATGAACGCCTGCTGGTAGACGAGGCTCTATCTATGATAAATGAGTAAACAATAAAAACTAATATGTAGAAGACACCTACTATATCTTTAAATCTTAGTATAGAATGACGCAAACATTTGTATTTTTATCATTACAAGAGTAAAGTAGTTGAATGATTAAATTAAGTGAGTGATTATGATTTCAGAGAAATGTTGTTTGGTTTGTAATTCATGTAATTATTATTCCTATAACTCTTCTAATTTTGAAAATTTTAGAGATTTCAAAAGAACAATCAGAGATAGTTGGTTCTCCCAAGTGAATTGACAATTCTTGTACTATGTAACAACCCCCCCATTTATAGGGATGAATAGTTAGTATTTGACATATAAATGGGGACCCTTTTAAAATTTGTAGCTTTTGAAATAAGCGCTAACTCTAAAATTTTCCTTAAACCTTTAGAATGCAACCCATACTTAAACCTTTATCATCGCAAATCGCATCACGCAGTTTTCCATGTGACAATTATAAACATCCTAAAGAAAATCCCGAAATGCGATATGTGATAAAGCCTCCACTGCGATTTTCCGATTGCAACACTCTAAGAATATGTGATCACACTTCACAAGTCGTAATTTAATAAAGCATGTCATTGTGTTATCCCTTAAAAATTGTGAAATGCGATATTGCGATGTTTCGCAATCGCGTTTCACATTATCTACGAACAATGCTATGTTGCAATGCTTGAAAGTCGCGATGCAGAAAATTAGGCGTAAAGAGTGGGGGAAGTTATTGAGTTTTAATGAAATATCAAGTGGGTTGACAGAGCAATTATTGTTTAGCAGCTTGAGGAGAGAAGTTAATGTTTTCAGGTCATGGCTAGTTAATACAGAGATTGCGTTTAAATATTCCCATGATTCAAGTCATTTCAAAGAGCTCTTCATCCTTAATTACCCTCTATTGTTTACACTGATATATCTCTCTTTCATTTCAAGGAAGCTTCAAAAGAGACGTCCTTACAGAAAGTAATGCAAAAACAGAAGCAACAGAGTGTTTCAAAATCTTAGGTTACAGAGATGTCGCCCATATTTGTAGATACGGTTTGCAGTACTGATGGAGGAGGACATGGGAAGTTATCTATAATAGAATTGAAGATGAGCGGCCTAAAGTTATTGTTACCAAGGAAACATCAGATTCAATACAACCCTCGGAAGTTCAATTCAGAGAGGTTGGTTGCTCTTTTCTTCACAGAATAGGAGAAAGAGCCAAGATACTACCATACATAGATATGGTTAGATGGGTGGCGGAGAATGTCAATATTGAAGACAGACAATTCAAGAATTCAAAGATGGACCTCATGGGATCATTTAAAGCCGATTTTTTGAAACAAATGTATCATCTTCCTGACCCTCAAGATATATATGATAGACCATTCCTAGCCAAGTTCGCAAAACAGAATGAAGAACCCTTTAAGATGATTCAGGGGTGGAGAGTCCTAGAAAACAAATTCAAATATGGTAAGACAAGTATGTACCCCATAACTTCTTTAGCAAATCCCCACGACTATGCAACCT
Source organism: Pinus taeda (assembly GCA_000404065.3). Classification (NCBI taxonomy): domain Eukaryota; kingdom Viridiplantae; phylum Streptophyta; class Pinopsida; order Pinales; family Pinaceae; genus Pinus; species Pinus taeda. The sequence goes on from APFE030525998.1 coordinate 77,851, forward strand.
CTATATTATGTGGATTATATGGAATGCCTAATAATACCAAGTTCTCTATAGAATGGGTCCCTTTAATCGATGCATGTATCAATTCTCATATAATGAATTGGGATACTATCCAATCCGACAACTTAGCTACGGTTATTTTTGAATATCATCAAAAGAGATCCACTTCCACATAAAACCTTCCTCCATTTTATATGCTTATATCATGGATTCTATCTGTTTCTATAATAAGTTTCCAATTAGGGGTTGGAAATGGACCTTGCAAGACCCGTACCCCATCCATCTCAGTCACAAACAAATGTGGGAATCCCATTTTACACCCAATTTTTACATGATATGCCATGGTGTTATTCTACCATTACATCAAAAGACTTTTGATAAAAAGGCCCTGAGATTTTCTAAGGAAGCCCCTACAGACCTTCTTGTAGTAGGCAAGTAATTTGTTGAGCAATGGTTCACATATACCAGAGTTTACGACAGTACAACAGAACCACATGTTCTCCCTTTGTATGTCTCCGAAAAGTTGTTAGCCAAAGAAATAGCTCACCAAACTGTTAGAAAAGGCTTAACCAAGACTTTGAAAGATAGCAAAAAATCACTATGGCCACCCTTTCCCATCTGGTGTGGTTCTTTTTCATTGGCAAACTTCAACCATGCAAACAAAGAATTACCAAACATAGAGAACCTCAGGCTAGTTACTCTACCAAAGAGGTAATTTGACCCAGAGAAAGTAGCAAAAAATGTTACTATGACACTAGAGGTCAAACCCTTTATCCATGAAGCTCATGAATTTGAAGATTTATTACAATCAATTGAGTCATTTGAACAAGCATTCAACTGGGCAAAGGTAAATTTGAATCTTGACAACTTCGAAAGGTTTCAGGAATTTAGAAATTAGAGGCTTGAAACAATCCCACCACAATTATTAAGAACTGATGACAAACCTACACCCAGTGTGACCATTAACAATGAGGGACCAAATTCTCGCACAAAATCTCAGGTGAGTGCAACCTAGACCACATGGAAGACATAGGAAACAAATTTATGATAGAATCTAGCAAAAGGTCAACTAAGAAAAAACAGGCCTACCAGTCCCAAAGGCGAAAGCAACGATATGGAGGAGGAATGGGACCAGTTTAATAAAAAACTCCAAGATACTGCCAAAGAAACAAATGTCCAAGAAACTACATGATGTCATACTCCACAGAAATCTCAGAAAGTTTAATAGTTTGAGCCAATGAACGAGCAAGGGACAAATTCACAGAATGCAGAAATCATACCTACATTTCCGACTTCTGAGATTATCCTAAAGGTTACATAAATACTTCCTTTAGATGTATTCTACAACCCATTGCATAAGGCTGTAGTAAGAAGACAGAGGAAGAGAAGGAGAGTGGAAACACCTAAATCCCACTAGGGAATGAACCAATGGATATAGTCTGGAAGGATATTCCTTGAAATCCAACTGAAAATTTAACCAAGTTGTCACAATTTGCAAGGGCATATGCTACTGACACCATTGATAAGGCCACTGAAGTATCTGTTTTGTTAAGGGAAAGAGAAGAAAGGATAGCACAACTTGAGCAACAACTGGAAATCAAGAAAACAAATGTGAACAAGCAAGCCATAGAACAAATAGTCCAATTGCAACAAAGTATGGAAGTACTTAGGATAAGCCACGAAGTAGATATCTTAGCAAAGAATATGCAAATCCAAGAATTGCAAGAGGCTATGGAAAAATATAAAGATGTCCCCACTATTGATGAGTTCATCAAAAGGAATTGGAGCTAAACTCCATTTTGTCAAAACAACAAGATCTATTTTGCCAGAAAATGTCCCATATCACCCCTTATTTGAATACCAGTGATAAATTAACAGATAAGGCAATTGATCATAGAATTTAGTTTATTGACTTAAATACTAAGATCTCTGACTATATTGAATGGCAAGAAACTGAAGAAGGAAGAAGCACTAATATGCTAGAGATTGAAGAGACACATAAAGACATATTATTCACAAATTGGGATGCGCGTATCAAGCAGGTAGAATTGACAGTAGCAAGAGCAACAAGAGTGGCAAAGAATATAATAAAGGCAGTCAACCATACTTTTCACACCACCAACTTGATAAAAGAAGGTAATCCAAAGTCACTGCCATATTTGAAAGACTTGGATAAAAACTGGAAAGCAAAGATGAAAATCCAAAGAGAAGCAATCAAAAAATTATCAAAGACTGACTGGGAGGCATATTGGGAATTTCTTGTCAAAAATCACAACCAAATTATGACACTGAATTGTTCAATCAATTCAACGCAAAGAATGTTGCCACCTCTTACAGATGCCATCTTTACAGGACAAATTAGAACGCAATTCGGAGCACCTCCTCAAGTAAAACCAATGTCTGACATATGCGACCTCAAGGAAAAGTTGGCAGACAGCAAGACACTTTCATAGCCTTGAGTCATCAAATCGATTTTATTTTTAGAGTTAATTACTAGTTAAGAGGAAGGTTGTTTGAAACCTCCTCAGATGTTTTGTATAATCTATTTTTAAACTTTAGTTAGATAGTATTTATACCCTTTTCATGCATTTAGAGAAGGGTCCAAGATTTTATCAAAAAAACATTTGCAAAGAATGCACTTTTGTAAGTTTGTAGATGCCTTGATGAAATTATGGAACATGGCCATTACTTTTGAATATCAAACTACTTTCCTTTGTTGATGCACTTTTGTATGCTTGGAGAATAATTTGGTGAAGAAAGGAGTTGATCTATGTGACTAGTCAAATGAGCAGAACCTCACACATATGGTACTTTTATCTTGTATGATCAGTTTTGTTTTATTAAATTAGTGATAACATTTCGTTTCATGAATTATATATGGAGTATATTCTTTCTGTTATGTGTTAAATGCACTATTGTATAATACTTAGTTGAAAGTGTTTATTTTCATATATGATCATTAAATATATGCAATATAATTTACACATTTCTTTGACTAACTATTTAGTCAAAGAAATTATCTTTACATGTTATCATATATGTTTAACACGTAAATGATCTTTATTACCACATACCAAATAGATATATTTTTAGATCGCATATCGCACAAAATACCCCGAGTTTATATTAGATTAAGCTAATTAGAGATTTGCATGTTAGAATAGGTAATTTAGTTATCAATATTCTTATTTCAATTGCTTGAAAACCACCCATCATCATTTTCAAACCACATTGGGAAACTGGTCCCATCATCCCCAGTCGGAGCCACCACACCAAACGGAAGAGGAGTTGCTTTCAAGGTCCGGACCAGGTGGTTATCCCCCATGTTAGAGCGGCATAAATCTAAGGCTTCAAGAAATATCTACTTAACTTCATAAGAGAATCATAAAGAAGGCTTAATGCCCTCTCAAACTAGCTGTAACAACACTTGTTAGCCCATGCATTCACATATACATTCAATAATTTATCAAGCTTGGAGAAAGATCCATAGCAAGAGCACATTAAAACCAAGATTATACCATGCCTATAACCAACATCTAACTAGAATAGATCCATGAGAAATCAATCATAAAATCAACAGCATAATCCATACAAATGCTCATTGATATCAATAAGAAATAACACATAATGCCATGTGCATTAAGCCAACAAAGTCAGGGACTTCCATGTACCACCCGACCATATATTGAGATGAACCAAATATCTCTTTCAACCAATCACCCCTGTGCCATATTGCAAGCATGAATGTGGGCTCATATGGGTTAAACAAAAATAGAACCAACCAGGGCTTCCAGAGGCCAAACGACCTCAACCCTCAACCATAGTGATTTCACCTAAACTGGTCCAAAATCACTAACACCAAAAAAGCTTGGATTCCTTTGACTTTCTTCACCATACCCAAAGGAATTTTCCCATCTCCACCCATATGTCAAGAGTTCCAAGAGAAAGCCCATCTCCACCCTTGACCCTTGGGAATTTTCGTGAGACCACCTCACCAAGATCCAAAGTCTACCTACCATCCAAAGCTTAATCACAACAGGGAACCCACTACACCATGACTATCTAGGAAATGGAAAGTCAAGGTTGAAACTACCATCAATCCGGGTAAATCCTATGCCAATGACAATAAAGCAACTAAATAACCAAATGCATGTCCATGCATTCAAATATCAACAACGAAATCACACATGCAACTTGTTACCTGCAATGTTCTCATGTTGTAGCTGCTTTTCCAACCTTCTCTTCCATTTCCCATGAGTTCCTTTGCTTGCTTCTTCCCAAGTGCTTTCTCTCTCCAAATCCAAGTGAGAATGCCTCTATGTCCAAGTGAATGCTAGAATCCTTCAATTTCCTTCATTTTCCCTTGCATGCATATTTGTGTCTCTTCATCTCCATTTTCTCCTATTTTCCTTTATTTCTCATATCAAATTATTATTTATTGCCTTTTGCCTTTGCTAGTTTCCATAGCCATTAATAAACCACAAGTGATGCCCACTATAATGTTTTCCCCTCTATTCAACTTGGAATACAGGTCCCATGACCTTGGTTTAATTTATTTACATAGAAAATCAACTTGGGGTTGTTGCAGGGAATATGTGGAGTTAAATGTACATGTAATGTGTAAATGTATATGTAACATGGTCGACCTAATAATAAAGGGTTTGCATGTGACATGTTGTAGGTATATGTAAAGATCATGTAGTCATTATTAAGGACATGTTGTTTGGATTTATGAATCGATTTGAATATTTGGAGGAGGTTCTCCTATTATTTGAGTTATTGTGTAACTTATCTCTCTTGTCTATCTTGGAATTGTGCTCCATGTTCACATTGGCATGTACTTCCAATTTATTATGGTATTTTAATATTTGGAATGTAACAAATTTTCTCATCTATTTCAGTCACTTCATCTAGTTGATGTGCAACCAAAAAATTAGTTCCTACCCTCATAAATGTTTGAAGGTGCAAATAAGGAATTTCCAAAAGGCTTAACAAGTTCCCATTGGTAAATCCTTTTTTTATGAAAATATTAAAATTAAATCCTATGTTGTTTGGGGGGGAGCTCCAGATTATCTTCCAAACTTTTTAAACTTGGAAACTAAAGATTAGAAGCCTATAAGTCATATGAAGTTCATCATGCTTGGTTATTATAGGATAATTTTAGAGACTTAATAGTAAAAGGCTAGAAACCTTTTGATAGCCAAGTAGGAGACTCTGCCATGAAGCAATTTGCAAATAATATTAAAAAAGTTTAAGAATGTCATGAAAGGATGGGCCAAAACTCTAGATTCTAATCCACATAAAGAGTTAAAGGTAGTGAAAGAATGTATATATGCCATTTTCCAAGACAATGATGTTGGAACCTTTTAGAAGATGAAGCACAAGTTCTGAAGGATTTAGGGGGGAAAGAAGGATGTCCTAGATAATTAGGCAATCAACTTGAAGCTTAAAAGTAGAGGTATTTGGATTAAGGAAGGAGGGAATAACACTAAAGTTTCCCATAGATATGCTAATGATAAGAAGCATGTTAACAAAAATTGGGAAATCATTCATCGTAGTGGCTCAAAGGTCAGTATTTTCAAGGATATAATAGAGGCATGAAAATTACATTTTCAAAACCTTGCTTGAAGATCAAGGAGAGAAAATCATTAGAGAGATTATGGAAGTTATAAGTTTGTTCCCAGGTTGGAAGCTAAAATAACTTTCCTTGAAATAAAATCTACCTTATTTCAAAAAGGAAAGAATTTAGGTCAAAATGGTCTGTCAATTGGAATGTTAATTATGGTTTTACGATCTTCTGGAACATGATTTTGTACAAGCCATTGAAGATTCACGTAATCTAGGGAAAGTTTTGGAGGTTCTCATTTCCACTTTTATAGCTCACATGCCTCAAAAACAAGATGTTGATTCTTTTGAAGATTACAAAGTTCTTTGTTTGTGCAACTTAATTTATATTTTTTTTCCAAAGTCACCACTAATAATTTGATGGGTATATTTCCAAGTATTTTTTCAAATGAATAATTATGATTCATCTAGAATCAATAAGTACATGATGCAAAGGGAATTGTAAATGAGAGAAACATGCAATTATGGCACAAAAACGACCTACAATTATCCTGAAGATTGGTTTGTCAAAGGTGCATGAAAGGGTGAATTGGTTGTTATCATATTGTTGCTTCTTCAATGAGGGATGGATTTGCAAAATTTAAACTATATCATGGGTTATATTTCCTTGTTTTGTGTTATTGTGTTGACTAATGATTCCACTTATGGGCTTTTCACTGCTACTAGAGGCCTTAGACAAGGTTGTTCTTTATCTCCCTTTCTCTTCCTATTAGTGGCAAAGGGTTTAAGTATGATATTTAGAGAAGCAAGAAATTGAGGAGTTTGGAGGGGGATAAAGGGTTCAAATACATATTTCATTACATATTCATTGTTTATTGATCACATACCATATTGGCAAAAATCAAGGAGTTATTGGACCTCTATAGTAAAGCAACATGTATAGTGATTAATTTGAACAAGTCTACTATTATGTTTGATGAAATAATTGAAGTGGCTAAAATTCAAGTTGGACCTCTTTTTCCCATGAACTAAAATAATGTGGATCAAGGGTGTAATATTTATAAATGGAAATTAACGGTAAATACCAAAGCAATGTGCAAGGAATAACAATATAAATAAAAAGCACAACCACAAATCAATACACAATAGATGCTAGAAAAGTATTATGAGCCACTTTACTAATCAATTGGGGAATGGGTACATGGAGTGAGCTGCAATGATAGAACTTGGGCTTGCCATGCAAGCTATGCAAAACCCAAAAGAAATATCTCTGACCTAGATGAGGAATGACTCATAATACTAAATGCACACAGCCCAAAAATAATTTGTTGTTAATTGTTGGTAGGAACAATTTTAGGGATGAATACTTCATGGCATGCTCTAAAAATTTATCCCTTGATCCTCTCCTAAAACCAACAAAAACTCGAAAAGGGTTTGGCTCCACTCCAAGCTACGAAGAAGCCCTCCAATAGGTGTGTACAACCCAACAAGTTAAATTTCCATGCTCCTATAAGGAATCGGCCTATTGGAAATACCCCACAACTCCTACTCTAAGAAACTCCACCCAATCATAAAATTGGCCACTAGAAGGTCCAAATCCTTAGCTCCCTAACTCCCCAACAATTATGCTCCATGGCCAAGGCCAAGGTTGATCCTGAACTGATGGGTTGAACTACCCCTATTGCTAGGGAGTACGCACCATTGGATAAACCATTATAATTATCTCCTTGTGGAAGCCCCATAATGGACTCCCCAAATTCCCAACTAAGGAGACACTCAAAGTTATCTGAAACTAGTGGGGATTTCACTTGAAATCCCGTGTACTAAAAAAACACTCCAACCCTTGGGTTAAACAAATCCAAGAGAGGTGAAATTTTGAGTTGCAATAGTCAAAGTGAGTTAGAAATGCCTTCCTTTTTGGCTTATATACTCTTGGCCCATGCATACACCTTGGTGGCCCCCACTTTCCACTAATTTTCACTCTTTCTCTAAGTGGTGTATATTGCATCCTTTTCTTGAGTGTGGGACCCATCTACCCACTTTTCCTAAGTCTAAAATGCCCAAAAATTGTCTCCAATGCCAAAATTACAAAATTGTGCTACACTTAGAAATTTATGGATTAGGGGATATCACAATCCTCCCTGCTAAAATTTTCTTTTCCTCAAGCAAATACAATGTTGGGTGTTGTAACACTTGCTCCCCCTCCCATGTAGCATCCTCCTTAGGTAAGTCCTTCCATCTGACAAGGAGTTATCTGATGATCCCGATCCTAAGCTTCCTTTCTCACACCTCCAAAATGGCTTTAGGAACCAATACAAGATGACCTTCCTCATCCAAGGGTGGAAGCTTTGCAGAAGCTTATAATTGTTGCGCTAAAGCCTTTTTCAGGCATGACACATGGAACACATTATGTAGCTTTCTCCCTATTTGAAGCTCCAACTCATATTCCACCTCTCCCACATGCATAGTCACCTTGTGCGATCCATAGAAATGAGGCATGAGCTTCTAAGTGCCCTTATGCTTAAGAGTCGATTTCTGGTACGACTGTAGGTGTAGATAGACCAAGTCTCCAACCTCAAACTGCCTCTCAACTCGGCGGTGTTTTGCATAGACCTTCTATTGATTCTGCGCAATCTCTTAGGTGTCCTTGACAGCCTTGAGTATCTCTTGGCTCTCTTGGATCCAATCTCTAGCACCTAGGACCCTGTTGTCTCCAAACACCATGTCAGCAAAAGAAAAGGCATCATAACCATAAAGAGCTCTAAAAGGGGACATATCGATGGAAATATGATATGAGGTATTATAGCAATACTCCCCAAGGAGTAGCCACTTCACCCATGCTTATTGTTGCCATGTCACGTAGTTTCTCAAGTAGCCTTCCAACTACTTGTTCACTACCTCTGTCTGTTTGTCATTCCGAGGGTGGTAGCTAGTACTAGGTGTGAGCTCAATACCCACAAATCTAAAGAGATCCTACCAAAATCTACTCATAAACCTACTATCCTTGTCACTAATAATGGTTTTTGGAAAGTTGTGCAACCTGGACACCTCCCTAAGGAAGAGCTCAACTACCTATATTGTTGAGTACCTGGCAAGAATAGCGAAAAAGTGGACGAACTTAGTCAAACTATCCACCACCACATACATGCAGTCTTGCCCCTGAACAACTGGGAGGCCTATGATGAAGTCCATGGAGATGCTCTCCCATTTCTGCTCCAGAATATGTAAGAGTCTAAAGTAGTAATTCTAGGTGTGTGTGCTCTACCTTATTCCTTTGGCATGTGTTTCACTCCTATAAGTATCTCAAGACACCCCCCTTGAGACTCCTTCATGTGAAACGTTCCTTGATACGCTGGTAGGTCTCAAGGAAACCAAGATGCCCTACAAGAGGTGAATCATTTGCTCCCTTCAGGATCATCTCCCAAAGCTGAGACCGTAGAACTAGATAAATCTGGTTCTTTTAGTATATCTCCGCATACATGATTGTCCTACCTATCATCCCCAATGTTTTGTCCAAAATATCACATTCCTGTTGGTTCTTGGAGTACTCTACCAAAAGTTTTTCCCTTCAATCCTGCATGATATCCATGAGAGAGAGCATTGGGGTCTCCTGGAAGGTGTATCAACTACCACATTGTGCTTTCCATTTTCGTACTCTATCTCAAAATCACAGGCTTGGATATTGCTTATCCACTTTTGTTGTTTGTCATTGAGCTCCTTCTGCTCCAAGAGGAACCACAAACTGTTGTGATCAGTCTTCACCCTGAAACAGTTCCCCACCAGGTATTGTCTAAACTTGACCAATGCATGTGTTATGGCCAACATCTATTTTTCATATTTGGAGTACAACCTCTCATAATCTTATATTTTCCAAATCTCATAAGCAATAGGGTGACCACCGTGCATCAAGACTTACCCCATGGCCTCACTTGATGCATCACACTCTAGTATGAAGGGCTGTTAAAAATATGGTACTGCTAAGACTAGACAGGAACTCATCACTACCTTGAGGCACTCAAAAGCCTCCCCTAATGCATTTGTCCACTCAAATTCCTCCTTCTTTGTGAGATCTATGAGTGGTGTTGGAAACTTTGAAAACCCATTCACAAACCACTAGTAGTATATGCACATACCAAAGAAACCTCTTAGCTCACTCACGCCCTTGGGAGTAGACTAATCCATAATGGACCAGATCTTATCCTAATGGACTTGCACACCATCTTCCCAAATCAAATGGCCAAGTAAAACATATCTATAAAGCCAAACTCACACTTGGCCATCTTGGCGTACAACTAATGCTCCTCCAAAATACACAACACCTCCTCCAAGTGCTGCAAATTCTCCTCCCACATCCGAATGTATATCAATATATCATCGAAAAACCTAAGAATATATATACACAACTACTTGTGGAACACATGGTTCATGCAAGAATGAAAAGTAGTTGGTGCATTGGTTAGCCCAAAGGGCATAACCAAGAACTCAAAGTGCCTAAAGCAGAACCAGAAAGAGGACTTAGGGATGTCCTGCTCCCTCACCCGAATCCGGTGGTAGATTGAGCGTAGGTCTATCTTGGAGAAGTACTTGCCTCCTCTCAGCTCGTCCATTAGCTCATCCATGCATGGAATGGGGTACTTTTCCTTTAGTTTCTTCTTTTTTAGGGCCTTGTAGTCAACGCACATACTTAACACCTCATCCTCCTTCTTCACCAATACCACAAAAGAAGCAAAAGGACTAGAACTTTACCCAATGTAGCCCAATTCTAGCAACTCCTAAATCTCTCAATGTCATACCAATAGGCCTTAGGATGCTGGTAAGGAGTGGTAATTACCGCTTGCACCCCCTCTTCTAGCTCAATGGTGTGCTTAAATCCTTTGTTAGTGGGAAGGTACTGAGGAGTCTCTCTAAAGACTACATGATGTCTCTAAAGAACTACTAAAATGTCTGGATGAGGCTCTCGTGTGTGAGTCCCTATCTTCAAAATCTCGAGCTCCACTGCCCGTTCTATATCACCATGTCACAAATCTACCTCCATCCTGTTGGCTGACACTACCTATGGTGGGTAGGAATACATACCCCTCAACACCACCTTCTTCCCATCATCCCCATAAACTCAATATCTAGGGCCTTGTAACCCATAGTGACACACCCAAGAGAGTACAACCACAAAATTCCCAAACCACATTGATGTCTAGTACATTCACTACCAATAAATCATCAGTGACTGAGTAGTTCCCCAATGTCAACATCATATTAGGGATTAGCCTGGTGCACTACATGGTATTACCCCCTGGTACAAGTATTGAGAAGTGCTCAAAAAGTTGTGTGCGTAACCCCCTCTGTTCTACTAGTTGGGCATCTATGAAGTTGTGGGTAGCCCCAATTTCCACTAAAACAGTCACCTGTTGCCCCAAAATAGTGCCTCTAACCCATAATGTTGGGTACCTCAGAATCCATGTAAGTGAAGCAATGATACCTCCTTTGGAATCTTGAGAATGTCAATCCTCCCCCGCATCATGGTGTTCCTTGTCTCCTCCTGCTTGTCCTCTCCCTCAGGTTCACTATCAGAAAATAACTCAATGTAATGGGCCTTGCCCTTAATGCATCTGTGGCTTGGATCCCATGGCTCCTGACATGTGAAGTAGAGCTTCCTCCTCCAGAGGTCTCTCCTTGTCTCATCATCCATTTGCCCACATCCTATCCACTCCTTCTAAGGAGGTCTAGTGTCATTACCCTTTTGAGGGAAGGTAGGTATGGGAGGTACTATGGTCTTAGAGATTGTGCCTAGCGTGTCCCTATTCATAGTAAAAACATCATGCAAATTCATGGGCTTATAAGCCCTCACCCATCCATGTGATGGGTTTGTCAACCCCTCATCAAACAACATAACCAATCTCTCCTCCAAGAGGTCAGACACCATCACTGTTAGCCTCTAAAATTCTGAGATATAAGCCTTTACCCTGCCTGTCTACCTCAACTGCTCCAACTCTTTGAAGTGTAGTTATGGGTCCTTATGTCAAATCGCTTTATAAGCTTCCATGTGAACTCTGTGTAGAAAGTAATGGTGGCGTAACCCAAGGTGATCAACCCATGATACCATCACTCTTGCGCGTCTCCATCCAAGTGCAAGGTGGTGAACTTAATCGAATTTGCCTCTCTCATGGGGTTTAGCTGGAGATAGATGTCCAACATCTGCACCCATGCCCTAGTGGAGCTCCTAGATGACCCATCAAAGATAGGGAGTGTAATATTCCCCACTGTACTTTGCAAATCCTGGTTCTTCTTACCTCCCTTGTATGATGAACCAACTCCACCTTTTTTCTTCTCTTTCAAGTGGAAGAACTCCCCAAAATACATGGCCATCTTAATTCTCAGGTCTAACACGTCGTACTCCTCAATCCCCTTCAAGAATGACCTCATCAAATATGCAAATGACTCTGTATTTCCCGAGGGTCTGTCTATAAATTGGGGCATAGTGGGATAACTAGAATGACCTGTTATAGGTGCAGTCTCCTGGTAGTTTGTGCATGCATGTGTTTGGATCCCTTCACTAGTCTAGGATCTTCCTTCCCCATTATTGTTTTTTCTTCCCTAATTTTGCAAATGAACGCTAGCCAACTGTGCTAGCATGTCCATCATGAGCTTCTACTGCCCGGCTAACTCTGCCTATGTTAACTCATTGCCACATTGTTTAGGTTCTGCTTCATTCTCCACAAGTTCCTCATCCTTGTTATCATGCCCTCTTGCGTGTTCTATCTCAGTGTCAGAAAAAGGGTCAGGCCCACGCCCTCTACCACATCTTCTTCTACCTTGGTCCCTACCTTTATGAAAGAATGCATCTCCAAAATGAGGTGGCATAACTAGTTCTTGCTCCCACAGCTGGCCAAGAACATGACTTGATACCACTGTAATATTCCTAAATGGAAATTAATAGTAAATACCAAAGCAATTCATAAGGAACAACAATATAAATAAAAAGCACAATCCCAAATCAATAGACAATAGTTTCCAGCAAAGTATTCTGATCCACTTTATTAATAAATTGGGAATGGGTACAAAGAGTGACCGATAATGGTAGAACCTAGGCTTGCTATGCAAGCTATGCAAAACCTAGGAGAGACATATCTGACCCATATGAGGAATGGTTTGGAAGAAGAAATGCACACTACCCATAAATAATTTACTGGTTATTGTTGGCTAGAACAATTATTTTAGGGCTTAATACTCCACATAATGCTCTAAAAATTTCGTCCTTGACTCCTCTCCTCAAATCCACAAAGACCCAAAAATGGTTTGGCTCCACTCCAAGCTATAAGGAAACCCTCCAACAAGTTCGTATGACTCAACTAGTTAACTGTACATGCTCATGCAAGGAATTGACCTATTGGAAATACCCCTCAAATCCCACTCAAAGAAACTCCTCCTAATCGTAAAATTAGCCACTAGAAGGCCCAACTCCTTAGCTCTTCATCCCCCCCAACAATTCTGCTCCAAGGCTTGTGCAACCCTTGCACAAAGAGGATCACACACTGCCAAAAGAAGGAAAATTTAGCCCTCAAGTATGGCCCTGAACTACCACTGCAAAATGCCACTAAAACGCTAGCTCCAAGAGGGGAAATACTCCTGAAAAATTATGCTCACCCCAGATCAATGGGAGGAGCTTCACAACATCAAGGCACATGTTTTGTAGCTCCTTTATGTTTATGAAATTAATACAAACAAGCATTTATTCTCACTTCATTGTTTAATGGATTAATTGATCAATTCCATGGATGGTTTATGTTATTAATATTTGTCCATTGGAATGATATTATTTATATTTTTCCATTAGAATGATGTTTGTTACTTGTCTCCTTGATCACTAGTTTGAATTATTGAATCATTTATGTTGCATATGCCTTTGATCCTTTGTTGTTTCCATGTGTGCAGGTCTAGATTCAAGCATGGAGAAGCTGCACTGAAGCACAAAGAGGGATCTTCATCAAGCATGTCGTAATAAGGTATGAATTTCCATTTCTCACCTTGTTAGCTTATGATTCAAGGAAAGATAGATTCAGGGAAGGAATTAGCTTGATTGTCTCTTTGTTTCTAGTTTCCTTTTAGGATCTAGGGAGATTTATCTCGTTAGAAAGAGGAATTTTTCTGCCTAAAAAATTGGTGACCATATTGGGCAACGTCCTGTTCTCTTCCATCTTTTTGTTTCTTATTCTCGAACTTGTTTTGATAGCTTTATCTGAGTCTTGACAAGTTAATGATATTTTGGATTTTGTGATTTGTTTGGATGCTTATTTTATTTTTTCTTTAAATTTCTTGACCTGTGCGGTTTCTGTTTAGAAACAGAACGCGGAGCTGCTCAGATGACCTTTAATAACACTGCACATGTGCATTGTACTATAATGTCTACCTGCACATACTCTGAGAATTTTTGGAAAAAATATCTTTTCCTCTCATTAAAGTCTGAATTTTTTGTTTTTAAGCTTTCATTACATATGTCTATGACTCCATTCAGTCTCCGTGTGTTTGATCGAGTGTTGTGAAGGAGTTTTCTTGAGATTTGTCTATTTTCAAGGATTGAAAGGTAGGATTTCTCAAGAATTAGTGTTTTAATGAGATGTTGTTCTTGTATTGCATTGAAAATAATAGTCATTTTTATTTTAGTACTGAAATTTAATGAAAATTACAGTTTAAGCATTGATTTCATAACATTCATTCAAGCATTTTCATTTTCAGGATTTCTTTGGGTGTTTTGAATTTGAATTCCTTTGATCATTTCTCAAAGATTTGTATCAGTTTCTTAACAATTGTATCTGAGCGTTAATCGCCTTTGAGTGTCTATATTTTTTATCTTTGGAATTTTCACCCGATCTCCTTAACTTACACTTGATTGTTTCTTTAGTTGTATTAGTGAAGGGAAATAGTCTTGTTGTTCTTTCTCTGATTTGGAATCATCTTGCGTTTGTTTTGAAGAATTCTCTTGCATAGATTACATTTGCATGGTTAGAATTCTCATTTCATGAACTAAATTTGTGCATAGATTACATTTGCATAATGTTCATGGAAATTGTGCATAGATTACATTTGCATAGTTTTCAGGCCAATTGTATATAGATTAATTTGCATGGTTTGCAACTTAGAGCATTGAATTGCATTGGAAAATTCTAGAAGTGGTATATTTTTGGAATTATTATTTTAAAAAGAACCTCTTTACTTAGTCTAGCTTGAATTCATTGAAATGAAGAGATTACAAATTTCATATTTGATGCATTAGAGTTTTGAGTCAAGTCATAATACCATCAGTTTCACATCCATTTACCCTTTGAGTAAATAAAAACTTAATAACACATCGTTAATAAAATTCATCTAGAATTTTTATTATTTTTAGGGCTGTTTCCACCTATAGTAGATTAGGTTGTAGGGATTTGTAATAGGGAAGGAAGTAAACTTTCCAAAGCTACAAATAAACTATAGAATCTTGAGTTAGGTAGAGAAATCCAATTATTTCAGTTTTTCTCTCGGAAGCTCTTCTTGTACATGAGTTAAGCACGAGATTGTGTCGAATCTGGTGAAGTGATCGTACCCACTTCATCGTCCTAGATATAGTGATTTAATGTATGACAATGGTACCAAAAGGTACTTGGGGTCACTTGAAAGTAAACCTCCAATTTATCATGTGGAGGAGCCTTCAAGGGGATTGAGCTTGCTACTCTACCCTTGCGTGTACGTCTGATCTGCGACTGCCCCCTAGTAAAATTGTTGTATTTGGTGAACTTAGTGACTATAATCCTAGGGCTCTATTTAAGGCGACAGTAGAGGGACGATGCTATTGTACCTGGAACATACATTGACTAGACTCAATTGGAATTTTTGGAGGGTAATCTTTACTCGAGATGGTTTATAGCAAAGTTACTTGCACTAGATTGTTTCATTAGGCAAGTTGATCAGGTGATCAGTATTTAGCTCAAAAATCAAAGTGCTTAGAATTGCTCAAAACCTAAACGACCGCGTCCATCTCAGTGATATGATCCTAACGCAACTCATTTCACTTGAAACGAAGCTCGTATGAGGAAGATATTACATTCTGTCCACTTTGCCAAATAGAGGAATTTTGCAAAAAAAAAGGTACAGTCACTAAATAGTCAGCAGTCCATACTATTGACATGACAGATGACTGTGTAGGTCGAGGTTGGTCAATGGCTAATGGGATCTTTCCAAGTGGCACGCTGTGGTTGGTCTGCAGTATGGTGATTTGGCTCGATTTCATTAGTTGGATGAGGACCAATGAGAAGGGGACATGTGGCAAGGTTGGAAGCTGCCACATGTCCATCTCCAAAGGTCTGGCATATCGATGTGCAATGGTAATTTTTTTATGGAAAGCTATGGAGTCGAACGCATGACCTTCACTACATAATGCCTACGTCTTACCATTACACCACGCTAGTAGTTCTTACCATACTATGGTCTCAAATTGTATTTGTTGTGACATGACTTGGCAGTTGGGGGGAGGAGAGGGCCAGCCCTGCGGGCTAGCCGCCTCCCATGTGACCACTACCAAAGAACCGACATCCAGTGCTACTCCGTAACCATTGGCATTTACCGCTAGCATGTGACCACCACCATGAAGACCAGAGGCTTATGGTTGGCATTCACTGCGCACGTAATGCTAACAACGGATTAACGTTAATTAAACACGAGTTTATCCATAATTAAATGCACGATTAAGTTGGCGGAACTTCTGGCGGGATTAACTGGAGTTCTCCATTTTTAGTGGAGAATTCCTAGGAGAAACTGTTTTGGCCATAACTTTTGCAATTTTTGACCTAATTGGGTTAATGAAAAGGCATTCCTGGATGATTTTGATGTTATGAGCACATTGAAGTGGGTTTTAGGAGCATTAGAGCATTGTAAATAGAATGTTTTTCTATTTTGAACTAATATAGAGGCCTAAGCCATGGAAGCTGGACCAAGGAGACGTAGCCTAGGAGGGGTGAACTCCTTCATCAAAACACTGTGTTAAGTGTTCATTTTGATGGTTTGTTGTACATTTGTTTGTTGTTGTTCAACACTTTACTTTCATGCTATTTTTCTCGTGAATTTGACATAAAACTTGACAAAATTTACATGTTCATTCACAAACACCATAAAGGAAACCTATGCATATGAAGCAAATGATAAGTAATTGTTTTTAATTCTGAAGTTGAAATTAGCACAACAAAACTAACATTCAACAATAGATCAAGTTAGCATCAGAGCAAAGGTTATTTGCTTGATTTCTTGAGTTTAGTGCAAGTAGGGTTTTAATGGTTGCAAATTTGTGATGCTTACAAGGTTAAAGTTACAAAGAGAAGAAGGGAAACTATTGGTTGCAAATCTTGAGGTAATGCCCAGAAGAAGGAGAGCCACAAGGCCACAATCTCCATCCAAAGTTTCAATCCTAGCTGCACTTGAAGCACCTCAAGTTTTACCTTCAGTTGAGACTGAGGAGGTGCAAGTAGTACCAGACGCTCAGCTTGAATCCAAAGCCATCATGTATGGGGCAGGATAGATTGAAGGTATTTCAGAAGAGGAAGCATTCAAGAAATATTTCTATGACTTAATTGACATGGTTAGAGTCATCTATGAAGAGAGAAATACTATAATGGCTGGAGAGAGTTCTAAGTCCCCACATGGAGAGGGAAGCTCATAAGATAAACAAGATGAAAAGAAGGATTGAAAGGGTAATGGAGGAAATCCTCCTCCATCTCCACTATATTCATCATATTCCTCATCATCCTCATCATCTCAAACAACATCATCTTCCACTTCCACCACGAAAGCTGTTCATACTCATTCAAAAACCCCAAAAGAAAAAACTCCCTTACTCAAATTGGACATTGAGTTTGATTCCCATGTATAATGGTGAGGTCAATGCAGAAAAGTTAGACAATTGGATTCGACAATTGAAGGTTTATTGTAGAATTCAGAACCTTCAAGAAGACGACATAAAGATCCTGTTGGCTTCATTAAGGCTAGAAGGAGCAACACTAGTTTGGTGGGAAGCAAAGACTCAAGAGGAAATGTGAATTCATGGTAAGATATCCATTTCTTGGGTTGAATTTGTTTCTGCAATTAAAAGATAGTTTTATCCTTTAGCCTATATGAAAAAATCCATTATGAGTTGGCAAAGTTTCAGGCAACTCAAGGGCTAAACAATTCAAGACTATACCCAAGAGTTTAGGAAAAGGGCTTTGTTGTTGGGAGTAAACTTAAATTCCCGAGATAATCTCTTGAAATATATTGGGGGTTTACATTCCTATTTAAAACAAACTATCCTTATGTTCAATCCAAGCAATTTAGACGAGGTATGTGTGCAAGCCACGCACCTTGAAGCAAGAGGAAAGAACATTCAGGAAGAAGGTAGTAAGAAGAAGCCATTCAAGGGTTAGGAGAAAGAGATGATTGGAAAATTGAAAGGAAAGAAGAATGCAAGTGTAAAGAAAGAAGGGGGAAAATCTATATGCCAACATTATTCCAAAGCGGGGCATGATGAAACGCACTGTTGGAAATTACATCCCAAACTAAGTGTTAAGAAACCAAAAAATAAGGGGAAACAAAAGACGAGACCAAGATTTCAGCCATGGTCACAAAAGGAAAAGAAGTTATTGCAAGCACTAGTTCCTCACACAGTCACAACAACACTCCAAATGAAGAATCAAGGATAGAGTTGTTCAATGTAAGGGTAATTTCAAATCATACAAAGATTGATGCATTATTTGATAGTGGGTCACAATTGAACTTAATTGTAGAAGACTTGGTCAAAAATATTAACCTTGAAATTGTACCTCATCATAAGCCATATCCCTTGGGTTGGATAGTCAATAATGCAGATTTATAGGTTACAAGGAAATGCTTATTCAGGTTTTCCATTACTGAAAAAGTCATTCATGAAGTTGAGTTAGATGTAGTTCCACTTGGCATCTCAAGAATCATTTTGGGAAGCCCATATTTGTAAGATAGGAAAGTGGTATTTTATCGCCATGAGAACAAATATCAATTGCTCAAGGATGGAGTGGAGTATATTGTGAGAGTCCATTGCAAAAAGTTAAACATTTCTTTGGTTAATGCAGGGCAGATGAAGAGACTAGTAAATGCAAGTAAAAATTTTGTGCTTCTCATGATCAAGAAAAAGAATGATAATTGATTATGAATCTTTGGAAGGTTGGGATGATAAGTTAAAATCTGATTTGTTTTATGTGGTAATCAAGCATGTTGAGATGTTTCAAGAACCAAAGGGATTACCTCCCAAGAGGGGAATTCAACATGAGATACAATTGCAGCAAGATGTTCCACTTCCAAACATTGGCATGTATCACATGTCGACCATGGAGAGCATGGAAATCAAGAAGCAAATTCAATAATTGTTGAATAAAGGTATCATATGCCCATCTACTTCACCACATGGTTCACCCATTGTCTTTGTGCCAAAGAAGGACGAGATTTGGTGCATGTGTGTGGATTTCCATGCACTAAATAAAATAACGGTAAAGAATCATCATCCACTCCCAAGAATTGATGATTTGCTTAATCAATTGAGGTACACAAAGTATTTCACTAAGTTAGACTTACGAAGTGGTTATCATCAAGTTGGAATAGATGAAGAGGACATTTGGAAAACCGCATTTAAAACTAAACAAGGATCGTTTGAGTGGCTTGTTATGCCTTCCAGTCTTACAAATTCTCCACTTACTTCCATGAGAGTTATGAATGATATATTGAGACCATTTCTAGATGGTTTGTCATTGTTTACTTAGATGATATTCTCGTATTCAACAAATCCAAAGATGAATATGTGATGCATGTGAACAAAGTACTTGATGTCTTGAGAAAAGAACAATTGTTTTTAAAGATGTCAAAGTGTGAATTTGGAAAGACTTCTTCAGTGTATTTGGGACACATTGTTGGAGGAGGTGAGATGAAGATAGACCCCTCTAAGGTTGAGGTCATTGTGAATTGGCCCAAGCCCAATTCAATTACAAAGGTAAGAAGCTTTCTTGGGGCAACACAATATTGGAGGATATTTTTTTCTATTTTTTTTTCCATTGCAACTCCACGACATGCATTGACTAGTGTCAAGAAAGTTTTCCATTGGGGAGATGTACAGCAGAAAGCATTTGATGCTTTAAAAAAAAAAAGATCAGTTCAACACTAGTATTGGCTCTTCCAGATCTTAGACATCCATTTGAGATTCAAACGGATGCTAGTGTTTACGCCATGGGATTAGTTCTCATGCAGCATGGTAAGCCCATTTCATTTAATTCTGAAGTTTTTAATGGTGTCGTGACTAACTATCCCACTTATGACAAAGAAATTTACGCATTGGTACAAAGTGTTAAAAAATGGAAACACTAATTGATGGGGAAGGAGACCATCATCCATACCGACCATCAACCATTGCAGTACTTACAATCACAGTCAAAGTTGCAGCAATCACGACACTTCAGATGGATGGGTTTTCTACAACAGCTTCAATTGGTTATCAAGTACAAAAAGAGAATCTATAATAAGGTAGTTGATATGCTTTCTAGGCCTATTTTAAATTCATCTATTATACTCAAGCACAATTCTGTTTTACATGAAAGTTACATTGAGCAATATGCATATGATAATGACTTTCAAGATGTGTATGCAAGCTTGAGGCAAGGAAACCAAATTCAAGGGTTAGATACCATGTACATAATAGTTTGTTGTATCACTTGGGCAAGTTATGTATTCCACAGGGAGAAAGAAACAATATCATAAGGGAGGCACATACTTCATTGGTTGTTGGACACTTTGGTGTAGGCAAGACAATAGCAAATCTCCAAAGATTTTGTTATTGGCCATGCATGTTTGATAATGTACCTCGTTTCATTAGAGGATGTTCTTTGTGTGCAATAAGTAAGCCTAGCAATAGGAAACTATGATTGTACACTCCACTTCTGATACCTTCACGTCCATGGGAGAGTATCTCAATGGATTTTGTAGGAGGTCTTCCATTGTCAAGGAAAGGTCATGATTACTTGTATATAGTTTTAGACATGTTCAGCAAGATGTGTATTCTAATAGCATGTAAAAAGAAAATTATAGCTGAAAAAACAACTAATCTTTTCTTTCAAAATATTTGGGTTCATTTTGGTCTTCCTATTTCCATTGTAAGTGATCAAAATTCTCGATTTGTTGGGAATTTTTGGTCAAATTTATGGGACATGATGTACACTAAGTTGAAGAAGAGTACAACCTTTCATCCGCAAACAGATGGAAAAACCGAGGTGGTCAACAGGAAAATATTTCATCTTCTTAGAGGATATTGCAGTAGACAGCCCAAGTTGTGGGATGAACAGTTGCATTACATACAACATGCATACAACAAGGCAAAGCATTCTTCCACAAACACATTGCCATTTGAGGCATGTATTTGGTAATTGCCAAGATCACCATTGGAATTCATCTTTGAGAAAGATGTCGCCTTCAATGGTCATAACGACATCGATAAGGCAAGGAAGTTCATTGATAAATTCAATTGATACATCACACAGTGCAAGAACAACTTGAAAAAAATCAAAACAACTACAAGGCAAGGCATGACAAACACCATGTAGATCATAAATTTCAAGTTGGAGATGAAGTTTGGTTATATATTAGCAAAGAGAGACTTCAAGTGGAAGGTAAAAAGATGAAACCAATCCGTTATGGTCCTTTTAAAATTCTGGAAAAGATTGGTAACAATGCATTTAAGCTAGACTTGCCTCCTTATATGAAAATATGCTCTGTTGTTAATGTTGAGAATTTGAGATGGTTTGAACCTCCTTTGGTTGATGATCAAGGAGAGCATGTTCAGCTGCCATCAATAGATGATTTCTCACTAGAATATCTTGATGAACTTCAACAAGATCTCATACTTGACAGAAGAACCACAACTCCAAAGAGAGGGAATGTCAAATACCTTCGAGTGGGACTAAAGGGACTAAATCCTTCTAAGGCCAAATGGATGCAGATCAAGAAGGCGAGGGAGTTGTACTCTCACTTGTTGAACAATTTATAGTATCTTTTTGGGTCCAAAAGGCTTCCAGTGGGGAGGAATGATCAGGTGATCAGTATTTAGCTCAAAAATTAAAGTGCTCAAAATTACTCAAAACTTGAACGACCGCGTCTGTCTCGGCGATACGATCCAAATTCAACTCATTTCACTCAAAACAGAGCTCATATGAGGAAGATATTGCATTTTGTCCACTTTGCCAAAGAGAGGAATTTTGCGAAAAAAAGGTACAGTCACTACACAGTCAACAGTCCGTACTACTGATGTGGCAGGTAACTGTGTAGGTCAAGGTTGGTCAATGGCTAATGGGATCTCACCAAGTGGCACGTTGTGGTTGGTATGCAGTGTGGTGATTTGGCTCGATTTCATTGGTTGGATGAGGACCAATGAGAAGGGGACATGTGGCAAGCCGGAAGGCCACCACGTGTCCCTCCCCAAAGGTCTGGCATATCGGCACACAGTGGTAAAAATTTTATGCTAGGCCGGGGAGTCGAACCCATGACCTGCACTACATAATGCCCATGTCTTACCATTACATCGCGCTAGTAGTTCTTACCATACTATGGTCTCGAATTATATTTGTTATGATATGACTTGGAAGTTAGGGGGAGGAGAGGGCCAACCCCCTCCCATGTTACCGCTACCAAAGAACCGATGGTCAATGCTATTGCATAATCGTTGGCATTTACCACCACCATGTGACCACTACCACGGAGACCAGAGGCTGACAGTTTGCATTAATCACGCACTTAGCGCTGACAACGGATTAACGTTAATTAAACATGAGTTTATCCATAATTAAATGCGGGATTAAGTTGGCGAAACTTCTGGCGGTCCGATAAATTTGGAAATTCCTCCATTTTTGGCGGGATTAACTAGAGTTCTCCATTTTTAGTGGAGAATTCCTAGGAGAAACTGTTTTGGCCATAACTTTTGCAATTTTAGACCAAATTGGGCTCAGGAAAAGACATTATTGGATGATTTTGATGTTATGAGCACAATGAAGTAGGTTTTAGGAGGAGTAGAGCATTATAAACATAAATTTTTTCCATTTTGAGATAACACAGAGGCCCAAGCCATGGAAGCTAGACCAAGGAGATGTAGCCCAGGATGGGTGAGCTCCTTCATCAAAACACTATGTTAAGTGTTCATTTTGATGGTTTTCTATACATTTGTTTGTTGTTGTTCAACACTTTAATTTCATGTTATTTTTCTCTTGAATTTAACATAAAACTTTACAAAATTTACCTGTTCATTCATAAACACCATAAAGGAAACCTATGCACATGAAGCAAATGATAACCAATTGTTTTTAATTCTGAAGTTGAAATTAGCACAACAAAACTAACATTCAACAACAGATCACAGATTGTCAAGGTAATTGGTTCCAAACACTCATATCTATAAAAAAAATTCACTTTGATCTCTATGACATTGGATTTCATCACTAACTAGTAAATATTGATCTCTGTGAAAGGTGAGTTTGTATGGTTTGAATCCCTAGATTTTTTAGCGGGTGTTACTTTGTTTATTTTTACTTTTTACAAGACATTAGGCGTGGATTGTGAATATTATTTAATTTTAATAATAAAAACTTATTTGGATTGAATATAATGGCTACCCATCCAAGATTTACCAACCAAGGAAACCCCATTAACAAGAATCCTAGTCCTTTTCCCAATCTTGGAAATGTCAGTCCTCCTTATATGGCTACATTGTCACTTCCCATATTCATGATAGGTTTACGTGTATGGTTGTTCTCAACTTATTTAATTCCAAATACTCCAATTGTACCAGCTCAACCTAGTTTTTCACCTCAATCGAGTTCACCATCTCAACATCACCAACCTACTGTTGACCCTTTACATCCTTCACCCAACATGTCTTCCTCCCCTTTTTCTTCTTCACTTGGTAAAAGCCTTGATGATAGTAACCATGTGACTAAAAATAAGAAGAAAGGGAAGAAGAAGAAGAAGCAAGATAAGAAAGTAGTCAACCAACCAACCATGGTCGTAAGTATTGGTAATGTTGAGGGAACTTATACAATGCATCATAAGCCCAAATTCCCTTACAATATTTGTAAGGGTGACCACTTCCTTATCAATTGTCCTGGTATTCCTAAGGTTTTGGAAGTATGTTCAAATAATTTTCATCAACTTACTGTTGATCCATCAACTAGTGATTCTCAAATTCTGAGGAAAAATCTTAAAGTTAGGTTTCCTTGTAGGTTATGCAAAGGGACTCATCATAGTCACCTTTTCCCTCACATGGATGAAACCTCTAAATTATTGGAAAAACTTATTGTTTCACAACAAAAACTTCCACCTAATTACCGTGAACTTTCTCCCCATCTACCATCAGTTGACGAAGTGATTGATCTAAATCCAAGTACAGTCAATCCCACTCTTCCATTGGAGGGTGAAACATGTATCACTTAGGTTGATGGACTATTTGTTGATCGAGTGGTCAAATCAATTCCATTTTTGGTCGATCCCACTCTCCCTTTAGAGAGTGAACTTCATACCGCTCATGTTCTTCATGTTACTTTAGATTCTTCTACACATCGAGGCATTTCATTTGTTTCTTTTGAACCCCATCCAAGTAGTGAGGCTATTTCTTTTGATTGGAATAGACTTATAGAACCTCGTCTTCCTTATTCCAACCCTTTCCAAATCATTGTGAAGGCTTATGGTATGAATTTGCGTTGCACAAATGTAGATGAAGGTGCTTATGTTAGTCTTTTATCCTCGACTGCTTGGCAAGCTTTGGGTTCCCCTCAACTTGTGCCTGTTACATAAAATCTGTTAGCTTTTAACATAACCGTTAGTGAACCTTTAGGGATCCTTCCAAAGTTACCTATTACCTTGGAAGGTAAAATTATCTGTATGATCTTATGGTAGTCCAAGGTCCCTTGGATTTTAATTTTCTCCTTGGGAGAGACTATGTCTATGCCACGAAAGTTGTCGTATCGACACTCTTTCACGTGATGTCCTTCCCTCACAATGGAAACATTGTGATGGTTGATCAACTTTCATACGTTCGTATTGCTTCGACTACCAGTCATACAACACCCATGAATGTTCCTTATATGGAAGTGGTACCTACCCTGCCACGGGTTAATTACGTGGCAACTTATCCCATGTTTTCAATTACCGATGCAAGAGAGACTCTCAACATCAGCTCGACTTCTTTTGACTTAGATCTGGTAGCTGACATGGTCAAAACATCAATGGGGGCATTTGAATACGATTTTTTTTATCCCTATTAATCCCCTTGACATGTGTTCCTTCCAGAGAACTGTTCTTCCATCTAATGAATACCTTTTGGAGGCCATGAGCAAGGGATGTCCCTTGTCATGTGTTTCTTCCATATGGAAGCCATGAACAGGTTCCATGGGGATAGTTATTTTCCCATGTCAACCTCATTAAAAAATGAAACAAATCCTTGAGGATAGTTCTTTTACTATGTCAACCTCGTTAAAAAAATGAAACAACTTCTTTTGAGGATGGTTCTTTTACCATTTCAACCTCGTTAAAAAATGAAATAGGTCTAATGAGAATAGTTCTTTTCCTGTGTCAAGCTCATTAAAAAAAATGAAACAAATCCTCCCCTATGTGAGTTGAGTCTTTAACTAGATCTCATAAATTCTAAGTTGAGTCTTTCATCCACCTATTAGTAACTTGTAGTTTGCTCAGGTGAATGAAATGAAGTTTGGGGGGAATGTGCCCTTGCAGTCATTATGCTGGGGGCATGAAAGCTTATCTCAATCACAATTTTAGCTATGTTTCAATCTTGTGTAAAAATGAAACCAGTGTCAAGCAAAATTTTCCTATGTTTCAAGCTTGTGTAAAAATGAGACCTATCTCGAGTCCATTTCGGTTATTATATTCAAGATTCATTAAACTCATAAAAATCCCGAGTTCCTTTTGCTATTTGTTCATGCTCTTAAAACATACATGAAAATGTCGAGTTCTTTCTGTCTTTTCCTACTTGTTAATTAAATTGAAAGTTAGTAAGATGAGTATATTTTTATCACTTTTTTGAAATCATTAAAACTTACGAAAAAGTGAAACCATAGAGTCCTCTTTTAAGCCCTTTTCAGACTCTTTAAAAATGAAAAGATCGTTGAGTACTTGTTTGTTCGAACTCGTAAAAGTAAATGAACAACCGTCCACTCAGTATAAGTTTACCCATTTTTCTTGTTGCATTTTCAACAAACATCAACTGTCAATTAGAAGAAGGATGTTATGAAGTAAATGGGCTCACAAACTAGATGACCATTCGATGAAGATTTCATCTCGAAATTCACCCTACCCGCCTGATGTTATAAGAATAAAAGGAAACCACTATAGGAGAACTCCAAGTTCCGTGTCTCAATTCAAATGAGACGTTCTGAATTATATTTGGCTCTCAAAATAATGTGATGAATAATTCTTTTCCTCAATGTCTCATTCACTCTTATCCCTCCATGTGTTATCGTCTACATTAATATGGAGCAAAGGGGTTGATTCCATCGGGTGTACCTCTCCAATCCTATGGCAAGAAGTGGCGGAAATATTTTCCTCTGGCACGAGGCAACTTATCTCCAGTATTAAAATTCAAATTTCGCCAGGCCTTTAAAATTACTCTCATATGGGTAGGGTTCCTTCCAAAATGGTGTTTGTCCAACAAACTTCAATGGATAAGTTAGTGAAGCTAACTCTGAAAGCATGGAAGTGATCCATAGTAAAACAAGTCACAAGCCTCCCTTTTAATTGATCTCGCTGGTAAAAATTAGTACGCAAATCTTCCTCTCCTCCATGGTGTGGTAAATATCCCCTATGCAATTTTGAATGTCTAGGAGTGGCATCCAAATCTCTTCAACATTAAAGTTCCAAGAAAATTAAGCATCGAACAATAGAAAATCAGCAAACTCATAATCCTTAAGTGGGCTTGGAGGAGAACTTTCCCCATGTATCGGAAAGAGACTGTAGCCTTTTTGGTAATTTCCATTCTCCAATTCCAAAAGGTGGCAAACATCGAGGGTTATTTCCCTGACCACAATTTTGCATGGACGAAAACCAATTAGAACGCCTCATCCATACTTTCGTGTGGCATCAATTGTATGAGATATCTCATGCACTCTCAAAGGGTCGAAATAATTTCCTTACACCATTTTACATCATCATCCATGAAATCATATCCACATTTCTAAATCATTTCCATGCATTTCTATCCATTTCCCCGAATTGTTATAGGAAATTCGTATAATGCTATAGGTAGCCCAAATTTGATAAAAAGTTACAGATCAAAAAATCTCTTTGCATATAAGATAAGGAAAAGCATCAGAGGCACCTACCACTTAGCCATTCCATCAACATGCATCACATCTCAGTTTTTCCTCCACTGTTCACTATTTCCAATTATGAAACAGTTCAAATCCATTGCTTTTTTATCACAACCACCATCAAAAGCATCTCCATCACCATCATCAACTCCTCCTTGAATTACCAGTACCCCTTGATGTTTCAAAATAGTATTTTGATAAGGGATCTATGTGACTGTTATAAAAGATGACACATTCCTATAACAGTCCGCAAAAGGCCTGCAAGCTCAAGTCTCCAACAAATCTAAGAGGGATCACAACATGCACCAAAGCCCTACATATCCTTATCAGCATTAGCAGTCAAGAAACTCCTTCCAATTCTCAAAATGGACTTGGGAAGCTACAGGATTTCCATTATACTACTACACAATTACGTGCTTAGCAGAAGCATAATGAGAACACCTCTTAATACATCAGAGCAACCTCCAATATACACACACACACACCACACACACATATATATATATATATATGATTATTAAATAATTAATAATAATAATAATAATAAGAAGCAGAAGAAGAAGAAGAAGAAGAAAAACCCTAGGTGAAAACCTTCTACAAGGTACCTAGGGCAAGCCTACTCACTAAAAACTTTGTGAGGCAGCCAATGGGTTTCGAAAAAAATGAAAAAAGAAGAAATGGAAAAATGATGAGAAAAAAAACCAGCAAGATAGGTTAGACAAACAAGTCTGCACATTTTGCCCAAAGCATCAACTCATGCACTCTCAAAGGGTAGATATAATTTCCTTACACCATTTTCCATCACCATCCATCATCCATGACATCATATCCACATTTCTAAATCATTTCCATGCATTTCTATCCACTTCCCTGAATTGTTATAGGAAAGTCATATAATGATACATGATATACCAGATTTGATAAAAATATACAGATCAAAAAATTTCTTTGCATATAGGATAAGGAAAAGCATCAAAGGCACCTACCACTTAGCCATTCCATCGACATGCATCACATTTCAGTTTTTCCCCCACTGTTCACCATTTCCAATTATGCAATAGTTCAAATCCCTTGCTTTTTTATCACAACCACCATCAAAAGAATCTCCATCACCATCATCAGCTCCTCCTTGAATTATCAGTACCCCTTGATGTACCAATTTAGTATTTTGATGATCATAAAGGATCTATGTGACTGTTATAGAAGATGCCACATTCCTATAATAGTCTGCAAAAGGCCCGCAAGCCCAAGTCTCCAACAAATCTAAGAGGGATCACAACATGCACTAAAGCCCTACATGTCCTTATCAGCATTGACAGTCAAGAAACTCATTCCAACTCTCAAAATGGAGTTGGGAAGCTACATGATTTCCATTATACTACTGCAAGATTACCTGTTTAGCATAATCATAATGAGAACACCTATGAATACATCAGAGCAACCTCAATTTTTTTTTTAAATAAAAAATAAAAATAATAATAATAATAAGAACCCCATGTGAAAGCCTTCTGCAAGGTACTTGGGCAAACCTAGTCACTAAAAACCTTCGCAAGGCAACTAATGGTTCTTGAAAAAAATGAAAAAAGAAGAAATGGAAAAATGATGAGAAAAAACCAGCAAAATAGATTAGACAAACAAGTCTGCACATTTTGCCCAAATCATCAACTCATGCACTCTCAGAGGGTTTAGATAGTTTCCTTACACCATTTTCCATCACCATTTATCATCCATGACATCATATCCACATTTCTAAATCATTTCCATGCATTTCTATCCACTTCCCCAAACTGTTATAGGAAAGTCGTATAATGCTACAGGATAGCCCAGATTTTATATAAAATTATAGATCGAAAAATCTCTTTGTATATAAGATAAGGAAAAGCATCATAAGCAACTACAACTTAGCCATTCCATCAACATGCATTACACCTCAATTTCTCCTCCATTGTTCACCATTTCCAATTATGAAACAGTTCAAATCCCTTGCTTTTTTATCATAACCACCATCAAAAGCATCTCCATCACCATCATGAGCTCCTCCTTGAATTATTAGTACCCCTTGATCTTTCAAAATAGTATTTTGATTATCATAAGGGATCTATGTGATTGTTATAGGAGATGAGACATTCCTATAACATTTTGCAAAAGGCCTGCAGGCCCAAGTCTCCAACAAATCTAAGAGGGATCACAACATGCACCAAAGCCTTACATCTCCTTATCATCATTGGTAGTCAAGAAACTCCTTACAACTCTTAAAATGGACTTGGGAAGCTACATGATTTCCATTATACTACTACAAGATTACCTGTTTAGCAAAAGCATAATGAGAACACCTATGAATACATAAGAGCAACCTCCAAGCATCATAAAAGGTAAAACATAAGGTATGAGGATCTCTCACACTTACCCTTTGAACTCATTGAAAGAATTAGGAAATATTATGAGTGCAAAAAGTGAATGGATTTATAGCCAAATAAGACTAGCAGAGGTCTCGGCCAAATTTTGCAGAAAACCCCACTTTTTTTAAGAGTTCTCCACATGTGTGAGGGTGAATAAGACAAAAACAGGGGATCATTTAAAAATAGGGGATCCACTGTTAGACCTCCTACTAGTTCCTCCATCAGTTGGAACTAGTTTAACTGACTTTGAATCAGTGAAACTGAAATAATTAATTACAAATTAAAATAAACTCAACCAGGGATCCTATAAAGTAGCATACACTCTACATGACTCAAGTTAGAATCTCAACTCGAATTAACTGAACCAACTAAGTCAAATTAACTTAGTTAACTCATACAAGTTGTCTTCTGATGTGGAATTACAATTTTTCTCCTAATTTAATTTAAGGGAAAATTAAATCAGGATTTTATTGTTGCATTTTCAACACTCCCTCTCAACAAGAAAGGGATTATCAAATACCCCAATCCTGCCTCTATGGAACTTGAATTTTCCTCTTGATAGTGCCTTAGTCAAGATGTTTTCATCTTGTACCTCGGTAGGAATGTCCTCAAGCAACATGATTCTCCTCTGGACACAATCTCGTAGATGGTGATACCGGATGTCGATATGCTTGGACCTGTCATGCAAAATTGGATTCTAAGAGAGTTTGATACAACTCTGATTGTCACTAGGAAATCACTGTAGGATCAATCTTCCGACCAAATAACCCGACAAGGATCTTCCTCATCTAGATAGCCTCACAAGTTGCTTGACTAGCAGTCATGTACTCTGCTTCTGATGAACTAATTGAAATTGATCTCTACTTCATGTTGTACTAAGAAACTGTTGTTGGCCCAATACTTAAGATTTCCCCTTATGCGCTCTTCATGTTTGATGAACTCCCTGCCCAATATGCATTTGTGAAGCCTTGAAGCTTCACTCCCTCTATCAGTATGTACCAAAGACCAAACTTTGTGTTGCCTCTGAGGTATCTCAAAACATGTTTAGTTGCCTTCCAATAGAATTTGGCTAGCTTAACCATTACTTGACTAAGTTGGTTAACTGCATAACACATGTTTGGTCATGAGTTCACCAAATACATAAGTGAACCCACAAGCTTCATGTTAATAGTATCCTCCACTACTTCACCTGAAGTAGCATCTTCTTTCCTCCAATTCCCTACTAGAGGAGTATCTATGGGTTTGTCGCTCTCCATGTGGAACTTATTTAGTATCTCGTTGGCATACTTGCCCTTAGAGACAAAAAATTCCTCATCTCCTTGCCATACTTCCATACCAAGGAAATAATGCATGAGCCTCGGGTCCTTCATCTCGAATTCTCTTGTAAGATCCTCTTTGAAAGATTTGACCAACTTCTAATCGCCTGTTAGAATTAAATCATCGACATATAATACTATAATCAATAATTTACCTTCAACCACAATATGGTGAAGGTTCGCATATGCTTTACGTTTGGTGAAGCCCAACCTAGTGAAATAGTTGTCGATCTTGGTGTACTAAGCACGAGGTGCTTGTTTCAATCCATACAACACTCGCTTGAGTCTGCACACATGCAAATCTCTGTTGAAGGCCTCAAATCCTTTTGGATACTCTATGTATGCCTCTTCCTCAATCACTTCATTGAGGAAGGTTGTCGTCAAATCCATCTAATGTATCTTCCATCCCATCTGCGCTGAAAGTGCTAGAATATATATGATTTAAGAGTACCTTTCTATTGGAGCAAAGGTCTCCTTGTAATCAATTCCCTCCACTCGAGAGAACTGCTTGGCCATAAATCTGGCCTTGTGTTTCTCGAGACTCCCATGTGTTTCTTGGTTCACCTTGTAGATCCACCTAGAACCTACTAGTGACTTGTCCTCTCGCCTTGGGATAACATCCCAAGCATTGTTCCTAATAATGGATTCATACTCGTCTACCATGGGATCAACCCACACTGGTGTTGGCATTATGATGCATGTGTTGTACTTGATGGCAACCCACTTATAGCAAAACAACTCACTTATATACGGTAACTAGATGAATCTACAAGAGAGATATCAGATGTGACAAAATGCATGACAGTTGTGTTTACAGATATGACAAAATACAGGGCAGTTCAAAGGAATCAGTTCAGAAGTAATGTACAAAGGCAAATCACATTATAACAAGTCTATCTAGTGGTAACAATGTAATGATATAAAAGAATAGGATGAAGGAACAAAGGACTACAGATCAGAATCAAGAAGTTGAATAAAAAGGACATTTTTCAGGAATGTTAAGCTGTATACGTGGGTTCACTATAGAAAAAGAGTGTATACATGCGGATTAACAGAACAAAAGGAGCGTATACGTATACACACACTTTCATAGGAGGAAAGGCGCGTACATGTTGGAAAACCAAGGTTTTGGTCCGAGGTATTTAGTCCAAGGTATTTTGGTCCAAGGTATTGGTCCTAAGTGGTTTTGGTCCAAGGTATTGAGAAAGGCCTAAAAATATATAAGGAAGAGAAGAGCATTAGGCCAGGGTGTGCAAGTATTGAATATCTTATGAAGTGTTAGATCATATATGCAGGTTATGAGCTTCTGATGCTTTGCTTGATCTGATCGAAGGATGCGCCTATGTGGTTGATGATGGTTGATGGATCGGGATCATAAAGCCTGAAATGAATTATCATTATGTGGTTTTATCATGGACAATCTAGATCTGAACATTGACGCATGTTTTATTCTGTAAATGTTTTGATCTGAGTATGACTAAAGTCTGGAATCTCTATAAAGTTTCAAGTTAGTATTTGCAGATGTGTACATTGTTTCTCTTTGGTAAAAGCGCATATACACATTGGTTCGACACATCTAAGTAGCGTATACATGATGAATTATGATGTTTGAAGTTGCAGTTGGTTCTGGTTGCTGATGCAGAATTCTGGGTTATGCATTATGTTCTGGTGACAATAGTCTGAATGTTCTGATTGATTGATTGTGATTTGCTTCAGTAATGATGGATGAGATCTAATGATGGATCAGGATCATAATAACTTATCATTATGTGATCTGATAATGGATGGGCTAGATCTGATTGCTAATACATGCTTTATCCTTTATATGTGATGAGCTGGGTATGTCTGAAGTTGGGAAGTGCAACAAAGTTATAAGTTAGTATTTACAGATATATGCGCTGGTTCGTTTTTGTTGACACCTAATCCTTGTGATTGGGTGAATTTATGTAAATAATTAAATTAGAAATATGAATAATCATCGGGAGATGAACTAAACAGTCTCTCCCTCATGTATATAACAAAGACCTACCTGATGGAATAGAACACATGAATCATTTTTGCCTTATGGAGTTACTACCTGGCCTGACATGGTATCAGAGCTAGCTCTATTTTTTAGCATTCTTGCCCTTGTAACTCCCTTCTATCTATTCTGCCCATGTTCTGTATTTCTGTGCCTGACACATCTGCCTTCTGCCAACACAAATTCCTCAACCTCTCATCAATGAACATAACCTCTCTTTGTTAACACTTCAAGCTTCAGCTATATTTCTCTTACCGAGGATTTATTAACGTTGCGTATGGCTGAGAGTGCAAGGAGGCACATTGATTGGTGGGAATGCAGCCTCCGCTTGCATTAAGGGGAATTGGGCTTGCTCGCTTCACACCTTGGCCATGGTCAGCTTCAATTCAGAGGCTATTGAAACACGCCATAGATCAAACGTGGATTGTAGCGGCCTACAGTGTCTCCATACAGCCTCTGCTTGCAGCGTCTCAAGGACAAGTGCTAATAGCTGGCAACATTGCTACCTGTAAAAGGCCCTCCATAACTCCCATGCTGCGCTGCTCCTCCAATGCTGGAAGCTGCTCGGCTCGGCCTTTCCTTTGTACATATATCCAACCGGTCCATACCTTGATGAGCGCATTGATTGGTATTTGATACAATGTTGATGACTCTATACTTGTTGATTGGTCAGAGAGTGGTTTTAAATATTGTAAATTTGAGATGTTACAAATAATTTGTTATGTCTTGAAAGCTCAAAAATAGTGGATACAATGGATTATTCTGCCCATGTTTATACATATTTTCCATACCACTCCTCCATATAATACCTCTGGTAATAATACATTTGTCTTATTGCTACCATAATTTCATTTTTTTGGAATATTGCTGCTACAGTGCATTTTTTTGAACATAAGTATTTTTCTATTAGCATAAATAATTTTTTTACAGAAAGCATTCAATCATATCCATGGTGGGAATAGTTCTCATTGGCAAGGAGAACTATCCTGAATGGTCTTGGATGATAAAACACACCCTCATTTGCAATGAGTTGTGGAAAGGAGTGTGTGTCGGAGACGGAGACAATGGACCAGTACAGCCTACCTCAGACAAAGAGCTCGTCATTTGGGAAAACAAGAACAACAAAGCTTATGCATTAATCGCAACATCTGTAAATGAAGAGGTGAGTCACCATATTTCGTCATATTCAATTGCCTTTGAAGCCTTACAAAAGCTGAAAGAACTCTATGACTCACATTCTGCACTTGAAGTTGTTCAACTCATGATTAAACTCTTCACTCTTGAACTGCAAAATAATGATCCTCTTGCTCTTGCATCTGAAGTAAAGTCTATAATGCATGATATCAAATCCACTAAGGTTGAGCTGGATATCCCTCTTATTGCTTTTCTCAAAGCACTTTATCCTACTTACTCCAATTATCTTGAGTCTTTGCAAGCAAATGGAAATCTCAAAGATATAACCTTTGACTCTCTTGTGAAAAAGTTTGCTGAAAGAGAGAAAGATTTTGGAAAGAAGATAGCCCCTGAATCTTCTGAAGAGGTTGTGTGCCTTGCTCATAAAGAAAAGCATCCTGTCAAGATTCTACAAGAGGAAGAGGTGGTCGAAGAGGAAGAGGAAGACATTTCAGAGGCAGGGGGGCAGACATTCTCAAGGAGAAAAGGCAGATTCGCACTGCATTCGCTGCAAAAGAAATGGATCGCATGATGCCTCTACATGCAAGCTACCATGGGACAAAATTGAGCAGAAAAGAAAGCAATAGAAAGGTAAAACTGATGATACAGACAAAGGTAAAGCACCTGAATCCGCTCACTATGTTGTGGCACAATGTAACATTGGAGTAAATGAAGATTTATTTAATGCTTCACTGGCTTCTTGGAAAAATGATTGGTTGCTTGATTCAGGAGCAACCTGCCACATGACTCATAGAAAAGATTATTTTGAAGATTTCACTAACAATGTTGATGGAGCAGTATAATTTGCAGATCAATAAAAAATCAAGCCATCAAGGCTTGTCACAATTAGGCTTAAACTGCTTGGTCTTCCAGACTTTCTTATGTATCATGTTCTATATATCCCACAGCTCAAGAGAAACTTGTTGTCCTTGTTCCACATCTGCCAGCAAGGTCACTCCATTCATATGTTTGATGGCAAGCTTGAGGTAAGAAAAGCATCTGACCACTCACTTGTCATGAGGGGAATAGAAGAAGAAAGGCTTTTCAAGCTGCACGGTACCTCTACTCGTGCACAACATTTCTCATACAATTCTCAATATGAAGAAGGTACACTTCCATCAAGTTTATTATGGCATGTTAGATTTGGACATTTGAATTATGACAGCCTTCGCTTGTTGAAGAAAAATGGTGTTGTTGGTTTGCCTACAATTCCTAGGAAACTTAAGCGATGTGATGCTTGCATTCTAGGAAAGCATAGCAAACAGTGTTTTCATGATTCACATTCAAGAGCACATAGAAAACTTGAACTCATTCATTCAGATTTATGTGGTCCAATGACTATTCCTTCTGCAAATGGAAATAAATATATGATGACATTTATTGATGACTACCCCAGAATGTGTTGGGTTTATTTATTGAAGAACAAATCTAATGCTTTTCAAACATTCAAGAACTTTCATA
>APFE030525998.1:116246-131219 GCA_000404065.3 Pinus taeda
CCCCCCTTCAGTATTATTTCCAACAATACAGAGCAGTCCTATGGCAGAAGCTTGATCGCTTGAAGGAGATCCGTAGAAACAATGGGAAAGAAGAAAGCACCTCAAAATAAGAAGGCATCTCAAAGGAATTGTGATAGTGGGAGAGACAATTGGGGATTATGTGGAAGCAACTCTTCAGATTTAGAATCACCTCAGAATGAAGATGAACAAGGAAAAGAACTATCACGTACGAATTTGTTGTCCTCTAGTGATCCATTTCTCTGTTCATTTGAAGATGATGAAAGTGATAGTGAAACAACTGAATTTACTCTTATGGGTGAAAGAGAAATATATCAAATAGAGGCGGAATATAAAAAGCTTACAGACAAAATTAGGAATCAACAAGATCTATTGAACAAAAGGGAGTGTGCCTTCAGAGAAGAAGTTGCCAGATTAAAAGCTCAGTTGGAGGAAGGAAACAAGGTAAGGAAGCAGTACAAGGAAAAGGAAAATCAATGTCAAAAGCTGTAGGATGAAGTGACATCATTAAGAAATGAAGTAAGTAAAAAGAATACAACAATCAAGAAACTTAAAGATAGATCCAGTTAATATGAAGGTCTTGAAGCTAGGATCCTCTCTCTAAAAGAAGATCTTGAAAAATCAAATAAGCATAATGAAGAACTACTCCAAGTATTTGAAGAACAAGAAAATGAAGTTCTCGAATTAAGGCAACAAGTGGAAGAAGGAAGAAAAGCTGAAGAAATCATGAAGAAGCAGTATCTTGAGAAGGAAGAGAAATATCAGGTAGAGGTAAATATCCTAAAAGATAAATTAGAAGAAAAGGATAAATTGTTATGATTTCAAGACAGTACTAAAATTTTGGATAATATTCTTAGTAGTCAAAGGTCTCCTACCATCAAAATTGGTCTTGGTTTTCATGAATCTGTTGAAGGTGAATCTAGCTCACAAAGTGAAGCAAGGAACTCTAATGCAAAATCTGAAATGATCAATAAGGAGATGAGAAGTCAACCCCATCAACAACCAAGGAAAGAAAGTCTTCAAAGAAAACCTTTTGCTCCTAACTATTGAAGTGATAGTCTTTTATTTCCTCCGATGAATAATGTTGAATGTTTTATATGTCATAACTTTGGACATGTTGCAGCAAGTTGCAGAAGTAGAATGGTTCAAGCTAATAACTGTCACACAGAATGATCATCAACTTCCAGGTACTTCAAGGGATATTGTTTTTCTTGCAATATGTTTGGTCACAAAGCCATTGACTGCTATAGAAGAATATGAAACATGTAAGATGTTCTTCATGTGACAAGTTTGGACATATGGAAAACAAATGCAAGAGAAAATTTTGGGCACCATACAAAAAGAAGAAAACATCATCACACTCGAAGATATGGAAGAAGAAGGAAGTAAAGTCAGAAAAATGTGGCATGGCACAGTGTACAGACACAACAGACTCAAGGGGAGCTAAAAGTATGAAACTTAAATGTTTTAAATCTCATATGCAAGTTTCATGAAGACAAGTCGTGTATATACGCGAGTTCGAAGCTGCACAGTCGCGTATATGTGGTTTGAGGAAAAAGGCAGTGGGACAGACTCAGAAAACTGATTTGATATGATTCAGACAATTATCAGTTATCTTTTTTGTCTTGATGGTAGATGACTATAGTCTGTGGATGTTATTTACAAGTGCTTTTGATCCTCACAAGTTGTTGATAACTTGATGTATATCTGATTGATGACGATGCCTTGATACTTCTTACTAATATATGCAATGATCAGATCTGACAGCGAACAGGTGGAACAGGTTCAGGGGAGAACATGTTATGCTTCTAATAAAGCATTGTTGGCATTATGTTTAGAAGGCTTTGGTACCTAATCAATGATGATGTTGCTTATGTGGCTAAAGTATTTAAATGATACATCTTGCTATGTGATGGTTATGAGTTGCCCATGATGAAATCTCAGATGATACTTGTATTTCTTGGGGTTACATAGTTGTTATTCAGATCAGATTTATGGATGATTGTGGATGAATTTTTTATGATGTATACAGTACATATATGTTGCTTACATGATGATCTTCATAAGGATAAGGAGAAGTACAAAGCTTGAGTACACAACTTCATTATTTGATGATAAGCCACTCATTTCTTTTATGCTAGTGTCATCATGCCTTCAAAGATGCATATGGTGTTGTTATGATTCAAGATTCCTATAGTTCTTGACTCTCACATCATTGAGGATTGTTTCTATTGATGGTATCAAGAAAGCTGGACAAATGACCATGCGCTCATGGTCTGCTAGATACATAATTGATGGATACACATTATGTTGGATACATGGATGATTACTTAAGTCGCATATTGATAAATATTGTTGGTTGGCCAAGAGGATGGTGTTTTTGCAGGTCGCATGAAGACATAACCATTTCAAGACATGGATATTCGAAGACATGGTTTACTTAGTCACATAATGATGATGAGTTCTTAACTTATTATGATAGGTTGATACTCACATATGTTGATTATCATGGTTGATGCTTATTAGATGGGGGATGTTCCATAGTGATGATACATGGTTGATATATTGAAGGTTCTTGTGGAAAGATCATGCAGTTCTTGATGATGATGTTATGATCATAGATGATGACTATGGTGTTTTCACATACATATGATATGATGTGAATGATTTTGTGCTATTGCTTGGAGATATGACATATGCTTATTTGATTCATGGAAGTTTATGATAAGGCTCCTTTTATTAAGGAAACGAAGCAAGTTGATATTGATGAGATCAAGAGGATGAGTTGATATATATATATATATATATATATATAATATAATATATATACGGCATACTTTGTCACAGGTTGATGATATTTACACTGTCATATCTTGGGAACTAATGATGAACATATAGAGGTTTCTGGTTTGGATTCTGTTGACAGATGCTTATGGTGCAGATCATACATGAAGTATGATAGTTGTTGATGACTATCATGGTCTTGTTTAGATATTTGGTCCCTGTTATAAATGTCATGTATCATATAAAAACCCATGATGTAATAATTTGTCGTGTCTGTCATAGTCTTTTGATGAGTCCTTTTTGGTCATATGATGTAATTTGTACCCCCAATATGCATGGGAAGGATGATGTAATAATTGCTACATCTCAGTCATGTATAAATTGGTATATCCCCACTTGGTTGGGAGGATGAGTCAAATTCGGTATATCCCCACTTGGTTGGGAGATTGATGTATGTATGAGTCATTGGTGATAGGAAGGCAAAATTCACTTCGTTGAGTTATAGAGTCATGTTATTCTTTTGGAAGATATTTTCAGACTCTGCATTTGCTCAGGGGGAGCATGGATGATATAGTACATCTCAACATAAACAAAGGATGAGTTCAATCAGAGAATTCAGCATGTGCCTAGGGGGAGCATGATCAATATTCATATTCAGCTATTTAGATATGAAAGTCTTCATTTTAGTCAGCCCTTTGCCCTTGATATCAAAGGGGGAGAATATCTTGGTCCACCCTTTGCCCTTGATGTCAAAGGGGGAGAGTATTTTGGTGTTGCTTATTATCTCTAACAGTTTCTACAGCTTGCAGTACTCAACACCAACATGGTTGCCATCAAGTCCAAAGGGGGAGATTGTTGGCATTATGATGCATGTGTTGTACTTGACGACAACCCACTTAAAGCAAAACAACTCACTTGTATATGGTAACTAGATGAATCTACAAGAGAGATATCAGATGTGACAGAATGCATGATAGTTGTGTTTACGGATATGACAAAATACAGGGCAGTTCTAAGGAATCAGTTCAGAAGTAATGTACAAAGGAAAATCACATTATAGCAGGTCTATTTAGAGGGAACAATGTAATGATACAAAAGAATAGGATGAAGGAACAAAGGACTACAGATCAGAATCAAGAAGTTGAATAAAAATGACATTTTTAGGTATGTTAAGTTGTATATGCGGGTTCACTATAGAAAAAGAGCGTATACACATGGATTAACAGAATAAAAGGAGTGTATACGTATACACGCACTTTCACAGGACGAAAGGTGCGTACATGTTGGAAAACCAAGGTTTTGGTTCGAGGTATTTAGTCCAAGGTATTTATCCAAGATATTTGGTTCGAGGTATTGACCCTAGGTAATTGGTCCAAGGTATTGGTCTTAAGTGGTTTTGGTCCAAGGTATAGATAAAGGCCTAAAACTATATAAGGAGGAGAAGATCATTAGGCCAGGGTGTGCAAGTATTGAGTATCTTATGAAGTTTTAGATCATATATGAAAGTTATGAGCTTCTCATGCTTTGCTTGATTTGATCGAAGGATGCTCCTATGTGGTTGATGGATCGGGATCATAAAGCCTGAAATGAATTATCATTATGTGGTTTGGTCATAGACAATCTAGATTTGAATACTGATGCATGTTTTATTATGTAAATGTTATGATCTGAGTATGACTAAAGTCTAGAATCTCTGTAAAGTTTCAAGTTAGTATTTGCAGATGTGTACGTTGTTTTGCTTTGGTAAAAGCACGTATACACGCTAGTTCGACACATCTAAGTAGTGTATACATGATGAACTATGATGTTTGAAGTTGTGGTTGGTTCTGGTTGCTGATGTAGAATTCTGGGTTATGCTTTATGTTCTGGTGACAATAGTTTGAATGTTCTGATTGATTGATTGCGATTTGCTTCAATAATGATGGATCAGGATCATAATAACTTATCATTGTGTGATCTGATAATGGATGGGCTAGATATGATTGCTAATATATGCTTTATCCTTTATATGTGATGATCTGGGTAGGTCTGAAGTCGGGAAGTGCAACAAAGTTATAAGTAAGTATTTACAGATATATACACTGGTTCGTTTTGGTGAAATTGCGTATACACACTGGTTTGGCTCTTCCAAGTAGCGTATACACTCTAATGCATGGTTTTCGAGGTTACAGCCGGTTCTGAATGATGATGTAGTTTTCTGGGTTTAGATCTGTGTACTGGCTATAGTGATCTATCTGTTCCAGTTGATTGGTTGAAGTTGATTAAGTATGAATGAACTGTTGATTCAGTTATGTAAGAGGTTCAGAGGTTGTTAGTGATTGATTGAGTTTGATTGATTCAGAGAGTGATGATTGAGTTTCAGTGATTGGTCAATGCAGATGTATTTGATGGTTGTATTGCAATGGTGATCGATTCTAAGCTTCAATGTTGTTGATGGGTCCAGTATGAAAATTGGATGAAACAATGCCTTCATGTGTATTATGGTGTACCAAGAGAATCCAGTCTAAAAATTTATGAAGCGTGGTCCCTGGAGGAAGAAAGAAGGTCATAACCTTCTGTAGGTCGGTGCCTACATACTAGTAAATATATTGGCTAGTACAAGGGTTAGGGGGTTGTAGCTCCCTTCCATTAGAAGCTGGAGAACAAGAGAAGGTTGTAACCTTCTACAGGTAAAAGCCTGCGTACTAGTATGAGTCTACACTAGTACAAGGTTGCAATTTTTTTTTCTTATTATTAAAAGAAGATAGAGATGACAGCAGTAGGTGGTTTTTACCCACATTGGGTTTCCACCTTAAATCTTGGTGTTCATGTGTGTTGCTTATGTGTGATGGTTTAAACTATTATTGTTGCACATGGTTACTATTTAATGTTTAATAATATACTGATACACAGATTAAAGATCAACATATGATGAATTAACTGAATCATAAGTTCATTGGATATACGCGGGTTGCCTTAAGAACAATTGTGTGCACACGCGAGTTCCCTTCTCTGAAGTAGCGTATATAAATCTAATTATCGAAATGAAAAATTATTGATTTGTTAATACTGATTCACCCCCCCCCCCCCCCCCCCCCACTAATTTAAATTTCTGACAACTGGTTGTTGTACTACTTCCTCAAATGAGGATGGCTTAATCTCTACACTCTCGCTCATCAGAGCCATGTAGCTAGTGTACCGATCTGGTGACCTCCTTTGCCTGCGTTGTGATGTGGGTGCTCCCACATTCTCTCTAGCATCATGCATCAATCTATCAGCTTCTCTGGTGTGCTTCCTTCCATCTTTGGATGTATATGCATGAGTGGGTGCTTCCACTCTTTGCTCCTCTACATGTGGTTTCTCCACATCATCCTGAGGTTCTTCATTTGGAGCTAAAATCTCATCATTTGCATGTAACTGAAGCTTTCTCTCAAGGGAACATCTCATGGCCTTCTCTTCATCGAACTTCACATCTCTATAAACAAATGTCATTCTGTGAGATGGCAGGTACCTCGGGTAGTTGTGAGGTGTATCAATGTACCCCACAAATATGCCCAACTCAGCTATTGGCTCTAGATTCTTCTTT
The DNA here is from genome assembly GCA_000404065.3 of Pinus taeda. NCBI lineage: Eukaryota > Viridiplantae > Streptophyta > Pinopsida > Pinales > Pinaceae > Pinus > Pinus taeda. The sequence continues at coordinate 122,614 of APFE030525998.1, forward strand.
GCATCTTTAGTAACATGACAATAAACTGATGAACCAAAGATCTTGAAGTGTAACACGCCTGAAAAGGCTTATTCTGGTGTACTCATCCTGAGAATCTGATGAGGACTCCTGTTCTGCACATATACCGATGTGTTGCATGCTTCAACCCACAAGTGCAACAGTAGGCCTTGATCATGTAACATTGCTCGTGCATCTCCCACAATAATTATGTTCCTCCTTTCAGCCACCCCATTCTGTTGTGGGTTATGGGGTGTTATTAACTCCCATCGAATGCCTTCTGATGCACAGAAGTTCTTGAACTCATTCGACACATATCATCCATTGTTATCACTCTTGAGAGCCTTCACTTTCCTATCAGTGTATTTCTCAACAAGTGCTTTAAATTCAAAAAATTTAGAGAACGTTTGATCTTTCTTCTACAAGAAGAAAATCCAGCACTTATGTGAGAAATCATCTGCAAATATCACATAATACCTATGTTTGGTCGTGGAGGTTGTCGAGAACAGACCACACACTTCCAAGTGAACTCTTTCAAGGATTGCTTGCGCTCGATTGTCCTTATCATGAAAGCTGGCTTTGGTGTACTTCCCCAATGTACACCTTTTGCATGTATCTCCCTACTCTAGTGCACCTTTGGGAAGTCCTGTAGAAATCTGTTGCATGATCTTCAAGGCTCCATGGTGCAAATGGTCCAGTCTTCTATGCCATAATTCACTAATGTCTTGGCTCTACACCTTCTCTACTTTCGTGCTCAAAGAAGCACAGTGTTCTACATCCAATTTCTAGATGTTCTTCACTCAAACCCTAATCCACTTCACTTGTCATGTGGCTATGTGACAAAGGAAAGTCTTTCCTTTGTTAAATATCACATCGCAACCACGGTCTTCCAACATAGCAACTGAAACTAAATTCTTCTTCAAACCCGGAACATACATGACATCTTTTAATGTCAGAGGAGAACCAAACTCCCTCTAAAAAGTAATAGGATCGATGTTGGTCGTGTTATACCTTCCATCATCTCCCATCCCGATGTGCATCTGTAGGTCCTTCTTCTCCAAGTCGCTAAAAAATTATTTGTTGTTAGTCATATGGAATGAGGTTCCACTATCCATATACCACACACTACCCATCACCAATGTCACCATGCATGTAATGAGCATGAAATCCGACTCAAATTGTGAACCTAGAGATTCACTTGCCACTCCTCCTAAGGGATTCTTGTCGTCCTTCTCGTGCAGACACTTCATGACATAGTATCCCAGCTCATGACAATGAAAACATTTAATCTTTGACAAGTCCTTCTTCTTGCTTCCTTTACTAGAATCCCCTTTAGATTGGGATTTTTCCCTTTTCCTTTCTTTGAATTTCCATCCCAGGCATAGTTATCCTCATCATCATGCTTGGATGAGGTTCCACCTCTGGTGTTTCACCTTATCTCTTCTTGCACCAAGTTAAACCACTACCACTCCCACTTTAGTAGATGCTCCCTCCCATTTACTGAATCCTAGTAGTTGTGCCAACTCCTGGGAAGGCCCAGAAGTGCTAGGTTGACCAGGTCATCTTCAACAACTCTAATACCAATGTTCCCAAGCTCATCCTGACATTGGGTGAACTTGCTGAAGTATTGTGGTATTGTGTTGCCTTTCTCCATTTTGATCGTTCGAAGCTTGTCCTTCAGTGCCAACTTCCTGTGGTCATTGTTGTTATGAAACAAGTCTATCAAGTCTTGCCACATTGCATATGGTGTATTTCTCCCATGGAAATTCGAGACAATATGATCTCAAACTCCTTCTAGTATAATCTCCTCGCCTTGCCAAATATTTCTTCCACTCTGCCAGATCTTGAGCATCAGTTGTTGGAGGCTTAGGAATGTCATTGTCTATGAATTCCTTTAGTCCATTGTCTTTCAACATTGTTTCCATCCTGTCCTTCCAAGTAATATAATTCGAGCTACCCTCAAGGGCATACTCGAGTCTCAATCCACAAAATGACATCATGATGACTCTGAAGAATGATGCTGCAAATTCGATTTCACCTGCAGAGACAAACTTGTATTCTTCTCTTCTAGTGTGATTTCAGCTATGACACCATGTAGAAATTCCTTGTAGATTCAAACTGATTATGTAATTTTCTAAAACAAAATACTTGAATCCACTCTACTCATCAGCAGAAACAATTAATTGATCGAGAAATCATGAAGCATATAAGAGAAATAATCAATAAACACATTACATAATGATTTCCCAGGGAAAGCCATAGCTAAAAACCCCTGCTATCTATATATTGCATTAGTCAGAAAATATGAGAACATTATAATGCTTTGCTCAAGCCCGAGAAACCCCTGCATTATCTATATCTGTCTCACTGCTTCCTAGACAAGCCTTGGTCAATACTTAACCCATTTTCTGCCTGCCCAAGTCCCTATTTCCTTGTGTTGTTTCCTTGGGAATTAGAACCTATTAATTAGGGAAATTCCTCAATTGGAGTTGCACAATCCATCATAGGCCTTCCTCTGACTTCATGCACCACCTGTACAATTTGGATGATTATACAACTGATAGTACACTACCCTTGAAGTCCAATCTCAATTGGGTAACTCTCAGATCACACATGCATGAGTTATTTATGGTTGAATTATCAGTTAACTGGTTGAACACATGAAGTAGAACCCCATCATTAGACCTCCTACTAGTTACTCCATCAGTTGGAACTAGTTTAACTGACTTTAACTCAGTAAACTGAATTAATTAATTGCAACTCAAAATAAACTCAACCATGGCTTTTATAAAGTAGGAGACACTATACATGAATCAAGTTAGACCCTCGACTCGAATTAACTAAACCAACTAAGTAAAATTAACTAAGTTAACTCATACAAGTTGTCTTGTGACGTGGAATTATAATTTTTCTCTGAATTTAATTCAAGGGAAAATTAAATCGGGATTTTATTGTTGCATTTTCAACATAGGGTGTCTTAGCATTGTTCCCTAACGTGGAAAAACATAAGGAACAACATGCACAAAAGTTGAAACATGATGAAATAATAGAGTAAAATAAGTTAAGTAAGTAGGTGATATCAACTAAACCAAAAGAAATAATTACAATTTGGATGAGGGTAGATATTTTCTATTTAGGGTCAACTGAGACACAATTCAATATGGATGTGGGATCATTTCTAGTTATAAATCCTACTATTAAGCCTCTATTCAATAGATAACAATGTGAATTGCTCCATACAGTGATATGAGGTTCAATGGTAAGTTTCCGGGGTGTAACCCGCGAGATGAGGGTTCAAATCTCATTGAGTATATTATGACCTGTTGTGTCTTGGCTAGAAGAGTAGGCAACCCCATAGCGGATGTCTCGGCTCTTGTTGAGGCATAAGTTTCCTGCTATTATGTAGCTTGCAGGCGATTGCACGTAGCCTAGATATATAGTGGCATCTAGTTAGATTTGATCCTAGGTCTGTTCAGGATAACTCTCACCAGTTACCGATTCTCCTAGATTAAAAAAAAAAAAAAAACAACAACAACAACAATGTGAATTGCTCCAAATTAGGTACAAAAATGGATAGTATGGCAATTATGTTCAAATAATGGGTTACAACATTGAATTAACTAGGTGGATTGATGATATAATGGTATAATATTGGGATGATCTAATTTAATGAAAGAATTGAAATGTTTCATGCTAAAGAAAAATATATGTTGGGACTTGAACATGTGTTGGAAAAGTCGATTTGTACTTGCAAGAAACATTATGTCATATTAAGTTTGTAGATAGAGGCCACATTGGTGTCGATGATGTTTCTATGGTCGAGACAATGATGGTGCCAACAATGTTTCTATAGTTGATACAATGATAATGTCAATGATGTTTTTATAATCGATATGTTGAGATCAATAAGATTGGGTTCACATCTGAGACAAAAACTATTGCTAATATTTTGTAATGATCTTTTGCAAGTTACTTTCTAGTTTTTTTTATTACCTAGTTAGACTAGTAGACTTCATGGTTTTTTTGTGTCGGTTAGAAATTCAACCTCGATAGGTATATTTATAATGAAATTGTTTAATATAGGCAATGATGCATTTATTATAGTAAAATTATTTTAGTAATGGTGATTAAATCATAAGGCTTTTGAAAAATAGTTTTATTAAGAATAGGAAACCTTTTTTCTATGTATCAATGTTTGATTTTCTAGTTATAATTGTGTTAAAATTAGAAATAACAACTTTGCTTGCATATTGGCTCTATGTGCAATATGCGTTGCTTGCAACAATAATCATGGTTAGACAACCACCCAAGTTAACTACCAAAAAATTCATTATGATGATGCCACAAGATCTCATGAAGGTTCGTTTGATTTCATAAGCATGAAATATGAGTTATTCTAGTGCTAGAATGTTCAAGTTCAAATTGTTGGTATTCCTTTTAAATGACTTAAGGACTTTAGAACATGATAATTGAGTTATTTAGACTACAAAATGGATCTATTTATTTATTCCTTTTATGCTTTCATGCAATTTCATTCTTATATCCTTGAGGATTATAAATGTGTTGTTAGAGATCCTTTGAAAAATAAAAGGGTGTCCTAATCAAGAGAGAAGGAAGAGAGGATGCCAATTACATTACATAGTCAAAATGATCCCCAAAAGACCATACTTAGCCATCATCATTTATGTTCATTCTTAGCATGTGGACAAAAAATGCTTGCCTTACCATGTTTGCATCGATCCTATAAATAACACCAAAAGTGGCTTCATTTTATGCATTTATCGAAATGTGTAAAACATTGTGTGGATTCATCCCTTTTTGTTTGTGTTACTCCATTTAAGATACACAGTATGAATATTTAGTTTCTTGCATTACAACAAATCCATGACAATTTCTTCATGATGGGGAGAGATGCATTCCTAACTAAAGAGACGTCCTAAATCAAAGAAAACCACTTGATGACCCATGGTATCAAATTCATGGCAATGACTCTATTAGCATCCAACATTAGGTGGAAAAATAGGAGATGGGTGTGTTCTTACTAAATAAATAGCTACTCACTTTAGAGATAATGATGAGATGGCTAGTGGAGTAGGTTGTTAAGAATGGATAAAGTAACACCTTTGTGATGGGTTCTATTATCACAATAAACTTCATTTTTTTAAAAGGTTTTTAAAGGTTTTTCTTTTTAGAAAAGATTGACAATTTCAGTTTCGACTCTTTTGATGTAATAAACAGGGAAATTACTGATAGCGGGGCTATCAACATTTTAGTGATCCGATATGGTCTGCTAAAGAAATTCGGTAACAAAGGTCTCATGAGCAATTTCATTTTGACTGGCAGGCCAACTATCAGCGTCGAAACCAAATTTTAAAATAAAAGGTTATGACTATGTTGACCACGTTAGCGTCAAAGATATCATTAAAAGGTGTCTCTGTTCAATTCAAAGGGGTAAAGAGTAATGGTTAATGATTTTTATCCCCCACTATGAGTGAATTTCATTAAAATAATTTAACCATATGACGCAAAATCCATTCGTAGTCATCACCTCAAACTCTATAATCATTCACTTACCAACTGTAATATTTCACTCTGCATGTCAAGTTATTTTACCATGTCCCGTTAGTAAATTTGTTTTTTGTTAGTTCGGGGTTAATTATACTTGCCATTGAACCCGTTTTACACAGAGATTAAGGATCGAATCCTGGGAAGACCACATAGCATGATGGGAAAAGGAGGCAAATAGAAAGCAGCAAAGGTAATGGAAGACATGTCTATCCAGGCTACTGAAATGAACAAGTTAAGAGAAAAGGTTGCAAGTTTGGAAATAGACTGCAGACTTGCCTAGCTGAAGTAGAAAGAAGAAAAACAAAGGGCCCAGAGAATGGGTGAGAGAATCAAAATCCTAGAGAAGGATTTAACACTGGACAAACCACTTGGACAAACCAAAGAAATGTTGTGGGCCAATATCATTGACTCTGTCAATGATATTTGGCCATCAATCCAAGTAATTTTTGAACAAATAGAGTTGGTAAAGATAGCTACAGAAGCTATCCAGAAAGTGAAGGAGGAATTAGGAAATAAGCCAGAGGATGCAAATAGACTCGTCCACTTCCTCAACATCAAGAACAGATATGAGCTCCAAGAGCTAAATATAGAAGATAGGACTGCTGCCATTTTAGAAATAAGGAAGGTCCTTTCCAAAAGGAAACTTATGCTTAATTTGGAAGAAAAGTGTCACAATATGCAAGTAGCCATTGATAGCTTCATGGCTAAATTCCAGATTTTGAGGGAGAAAGGTCTGCCTAATCCTATGGTCATCAATGATAAACTAATGACACAGTTGGATTATGGTGATAGACTCAGAAAATTGGCTAAGGAACAAGCCAGTTCTTCATCCATAAAAGCCCTGCCAACAGGCAAAGTATTTTATGACACCTTTGAAAACTTGTTTTTCCTTGAGCATGAGGTAAAACATTTGTTCCTTACCAAGCCAAATTTTGCAAAGTATACTGAGGCTGATGAAATCTACAAGAGAATGGTGAATGTGAAATTACCAAATGCATAATGGTGGGAGAAAATGACAGATTTACTGTGATAAATTTACAACAAAAATTTACTACATAGTAAAAATGAAGGCAGCTAGGTAAAACAGGTGAAAACAGGGCAGCAGGGTTAAAAAGTATCAGAGTTAAAGAGTATCAATTGAAAGATGAAAGTAAACCAGACTCCAGCGTGAAAGTCCACAACTGCAAGCCAGATTAAAATACTACACTTCAACAATAAAGGCCAGCACAACCTTAATAAAAGGGACAGCATGAAGCAGTTCATTAGTTGTCTTTATCTTCTTGCAAGAAGATATTTGTATTTCCTAGATTAAATCTCAAGTTGTTTTGAGATATTTTGTAATAAGTTTTTGTATAAATACTTCACAATTCGAAGTATGTAGGGTGGATTCTTAGACATTTCTATAGTTTTCTTGATCAAATACTGTAAGCTATTGTATCACTATTGGACCAGCAAGCTGGATTATTGAATAAAGCAAAGACATTTCACTGGATTCATGTGTAGTGCGAAATACAGATAAGTATCTTCTTTTGTGTTGTCATTTTTCTTTAAAAAAAATTCCATAATCTTGAATGTATCTGAAATCTAAATGCTTTAATATGGAATGGTATCTCAGAACTTGCTTCACTGCACTTTGTTTTGATTGTTAGGCATTTTGTATGTTTTCTGCTAAACTTGTCTAAGTTAAGGAATTCTTGATTGCCCCTTAGCTCAGGTAGTTCCCCTCTGGTCTATAGTAAAGGATTCTTAACTGCCCTTTGGTCATGATAATCCTTTGTTCCTCCTTTTAGTCCCGGTTTGAGGATTCTTAAGTGCCCTCTCACCCTGGTTAAGATCATTTCACCTATTCGACCTGAAAACCTGTGTTTCACTCTGATAGCTTGCCCATTGAACACTCCCTTTAATGATTTAATCCCAGTTCTGTTGCCCTTCTGTTGAAGCCTCGAAAACCGTTGCAACAACATGGGGGATGACCACCCGGTCCGAACTTTAAAGCGGCTCATTTTCCGTTCGAAATGGTGGTTTCGACTGGTTCAACTAGGTCCAATTACCTTCTCTCAATCTCCAATGGCTTTAAAATATGATTTTCATTCGCCAATGGAAAAGAGACATCAGATCATCCTTCTTGCTGATCAGGCAAGAAAGTGATCCTTAAGCTGATTTAGGGCTCAACCAATCCACAACTAAAGTTTGCCTCTTTGGAAAGAGGACTTAAAAGAATGTAGAAGTTACTCTAAATGCAAACTTGTTCTAAAATGCAAGCAAAAGAAACTATCTTAATCCTATCTCAATTAGGCAGATATAGATCTAACCTAACCAAGAGTAGGTATTTAAAGTATTGAGATTTAAATGTCTTGTTTATAATGAATATCAAGTTAATGAAATAGTTCAATTAACCGACATTATGGATACCAAACACATCCTATTAAGACCTTTTAACTGAAATAATCAATCAACAACACTCAGGAAGAAGTTCACAAAGTGATATTAATCAGTTAATCAGTAACTTGAATTCTTAGACAATAATATGTGGAAGAAGTTCACAACATATCACTATTTATTAATCCAACACTAAAAGACAGATTTATGAGTAAATAGTTACTCAGAAATCAGAATTCAGTTCATAAGAGCAGAGATAAATAACAACATAAAATAGAAACAAATTACCCATATCGACAAAAGTGCACAAATATGTAAGCAAATTGACACCATTCATGTTATTATAAAATGAAACCAACATTTAGAACAATAGTATTCGAAATACCAGTTTATTAAATCCATATCTCCATGTTAGGGTCCCACCCTAACCCCCTTATTTATGTCATGGGATCACGTCATAGTCAAGAGTCAATAAAGCCCATATTTGTAAGTGGTTAACCCGTAATTAATGACGGGACCACAGTTAGTTGCAAATGGGCGGTAGTATTAGATAAAGGGTAAATGGACGATAGTGTTAGATAGATGGTATTAATAAAACCCACGGTATTGGCCCGTGGTATTGCATGTATGAGTCATATATAAAGGATAGAGACTCCTTGCGA
>APFE030525998.1:141349-161198 GCA_000404065.3 Pinus taeda
AGTCAAGAGTCAATAAAGCCCATATTTGTAAGTGGTTAACCCACAATTAATGACGGGACCACAGTTAGTTGCAAATGGGCGGTAGTATTAGATAAAGGGTAAATGGGTGGTAGTGTTAGATAGACGGTATTAATAAAACCCACAGTATTGGCCCGTGGTATTGCATGTATGAGTCATATATAAAGGATAGAGACTCCCTGCGAGGAGTACCGTGTCTTGTTTTGTAATCGAGCTCTGCTCTATTGGAGGTTGCCCCCTCGAAGAGGCCTGTGAACATTTCTCTCTGAGTAATAAAATCATTGCTATTCTGAGTTATGGGTATATTTTCTTCGCATATTCTGTGTTCTGGGTATTTCTTCTTCGCATATTCCCGGTTCGGTATTACTTTGCAGGTTAAGAAGCATAACACTCCAGCTCTGGTCTCTAATAGTCCTTTACAATGCCTGGGCTTCTGCTTTCAAAAGCAAAGCTACAATAGTGCAAACTCTGTTCATTATACATAACTCAGGGTGTAAAAGAAAAACCTCAATAATCTTCAGATCTAAGATTCCACTCCTCCCACCTACAACTCTAAATCCCTATTACAAAAGTGCTTTTAGAATTCCAGAATTGCAAAGGAGGGCAGCCCCTTATTACATTCTGTAATCTGCTATTTATAATATTTGCAAAGGAATTCTTGAGAGGAAAGTTTGTTGAAGAGAAATCTGTCCAATACAATTATATTTGTTCAAAATTTCAATCTTTAATTGTTGGAACATTCTCATTAATTGAGATCTTCTTCATATCTTTTCTACTGTTTTCCTGCAAAAAGAAATCAAAATAAATTAAAATGCAATCAATAAAACAAAATATCATTTCTGGCATTTAAGACAAATCTAATCAAATTCTATTTAAATAAATCATTGAAAATAAAATATAAACTCTCTCTTGATGCCTGGGATGGTTTAATTGGCCAAGGATTTTATTGATGAGCGAATCTGCAATTAGAAGAGGCTTGGACAAATGAAAATGTAGAAAATAACTCAGAAAATCGGTTTTATTTTTCGAAATTCGGAGCTTGATCTTCTGCATGATTTTTTATTCAATTAATGACCAAATCTATTAGTGAAACCTCCTCAGAAATACTCTCCCTGATTTTATCTTTCCAATGAGCCGTCCTGAGCCTCATTTGGCCAAGTAAAACTCATTCTATGGGCTTCCAAAGTAGATGAGTCAAATCTAGCATAAATCTGGAAATTCTGTTGCTAAAAATGAGAATTTCAATTAAAAATCTAATCCTAAATTAGAATTCTAATTATTTAATAATTAATTCTAATACATACAATTAATTCTAATTAATTATCATCTAATTAATTAAGTTACAAAATAAGTTAATGCTACAAATAATTGAAAAAGTTAATTTAAAAAAATTAATATAATTCAAATTATATTAAAAATAATATAATTATTAAAAAAATAAAAATAAAAAAAAGATACAAAATCAGCTCAAAACAAATCATAAAATCAACCATAATGAATCAATCCACCTCTATTAATTCATTCACGTGAGTTTATGGCGGGGTAATGGTGAGTGGAGTGTGACGTGAGTGTGACGTGAGGGTGAGTGAGGTGGAGGTACGAGAAGCATAAGGGGTGAAGGGGTGAAGAACTTTGTATTAAAACCCTTTAACACAACGCATTTTCCAATCGTAGACCCTTTAATATTTAAGTTGAGGAGCTTGTTAAAATTGCGATACGCGATATGCGATGTCGCAATATCGCATCGCATGAAAACATTACATTGCATATTCTTTTAAAAGGTTCATTGTAATTTTGCGATATCGGTGGACCCGATAAGTTAATAAGATAAGGATAATACTCATATCAGATCCGGAATAAATGCAAGAATGACTTTAAAATGAAATTCATCGTTTAACTTTGATCGCATCACACGAAGAGAATCTGTCGAGGTTCTGAAAACTTGATTCGTTGTTAATTTTGCCAAGTGTAATTTGCATCTAAATTAGAATTCTAATTATCTAATAATTATTTCTAATTTAAATTATTAATTATGAACTAAACTATATTAATTATTATTTAAATTAATTAATTTATGGGAATCCTCCACTCACCAAAAAAATTAATACACGGATCTACCTACACTACTTTCACTCATTCGTATTGAGTGGGTTCTTTGAAACTAAAACAAAATTAATTTTTTTTTTATTAAAAAGCCCTTCCTTGATGTTTTAGCCTTTTCACTATTTCGCATATCGCAAGGATTTCAAATCGGGGTTTTTCAAAATGTAATATGTTTATAAAATTTGCCATGAATCAATATTTGCGATATGCGGCTGTCAAATTTTTCTATTTTATTTATTAATATATATTATAAATATTAAGTTTTAATTTTAATTAAATTAATTATCATTTTATTTATAATAATTAGATTTTACAATTTAATGTTAAGTATTAGTTTTTATTTGGTTTTATTTTAATGATGTTTAGTTTAGTTATGAATTTTTCTAAAGCCTATTTCGCCTATCTAAACTACAGCTATTTTGAAAATAAATAAAAAGAATAGAAATAGCATTTTTAACTCAGACTAGATAAATGATAGGACTTCAAAAGAGTACCATTTTTAAACCAGTTAACCAAATGAGGCGAAACAAACGTCAATGAGAAGCTTATAAAAAAATGATTCTAACAAAACAATCAAAAGAAGAATCCAAAGAAAATGAAAAATTAAGAATCGCGTAGGATAATCAAATAAAATAAAAATCTTAAAAGGTGCTCAGCCAATTTTTTTTATAGAAAGGGTCCCTATTATATTGAAGTGAAGACATCAATAATGGGGGGTTGTGTTTTTACTACAAAAATGGCGACACACGGGAGAAGAACCAGTTATCTCTGTTTGATATGAATAAGATTTTCCTAAAATCAAAGTAAAACTAATTAAAGAAAAGAGAACTATGCTTGAAATGTTTGACTACGTTCATTAGTCCGAATAAAAGCAAGAATCATCTAACTATAATTCTTCTTAAAATTCCTTATAAATTAAAATATTTCAAAACTCTATATCAGTCTTTTAATTAGTTGTAGAGATAAAGCAGGGGTCACTTTACAGCTTAGCTTCTAAAATATACTCATTTGTCACAAGTAGAGCCACTGCTGCCAGCAAACATCTATAGTTTCGACAGGGTTACATTTTAATCCTCAATGATTCAAAATCCCATCTCTTCAAGCATTATTTACCTAGAGATAAATCCATTTATATATGTTTCTTTTTTATCTTTATTTTATTATAAATCTTAAAAGCCATTATCCTGGTTTGGTAGCCAAATAGTTGACAATGCCATTCACTGGTTATAATTGGACTGAACAAGCTGGCTCGTGATGAGACCTTTTGTCTTATAATTGTTTGCAAACATAAGCCATTACCCTGGTATGTTTAGCAATGTTGGTAATGTCAGCCTATTTTCCCCCTATGATCATGGTACGCAAGCTCATGATGAGACCTCTTATCTTTTAAGTTTAAATATATTTCTGGATCACACTCTAGAAAAATAAGACTTTTTGGGACAGGGAGAATCATTGACTCCTTAAGAGTTAAGAATGAAAATTTCAGAGTTAAAGGTGCTTTGTTGTAAAGTGTCTTTACTTGGTTAAAAATAACTTTTCTTGACTGATAATAGAATTTTGAAAGATCTTAATAGAATATTAAAATCTCAAAATGATCACAATTTTGACGAAAAATAAATTTCTCTGGATTTTATGATACTTTGCCAATTTTTCTAGATTGGTAATCTCTTCCTTAATTAATGTCTACTTTTATAATAAGAAAATCAAATTTTACTAAGAGATTTTAAAGAAAAAACTAATATGTGACTATTAACAAATTTTTCTCTGTGTATGCCAACCATAGTTAGGTAACAAAAAGGCCTTCCATATAAATCATGGCAAAGTCACCAAAATCAAAACTAAAAACCAAAGGAAAAAGAATTCTTATGCTAAAATGAGAAAAGAAATCAGCAAACAAAAATGATGAAATTGAAAAGTGAAAGGAAAATCCAAGTTTCGCAAGATAAACTCAAACAAGAATGTTTATACCAAGGTCTCAACAACATGAAGAAAGAAAATAATCATGTAATCAATCCTCCTTATGTCGAAATTTAGAAAAATCATACATTGCAGGGTTGTAAGTGTTTTAGGCTTTTTAGATAGCAGTGATGATAAAATTCAGCCACAATGAAAACTTTCTGTCTGATATCAATGTTCTTGTTTCAAAGCATCAACTTAATCATTTTCTAATGAAAGGAATGCTTTTAAAGAAACAAGCTAAAGGTTTAGAAACTTCCTAGTGTAGTTGTTACAATAAGGATTATCGTTGCTTCTTGAAATTAAGCCAGGAGAAAAGTATAGACTTTGAAAATATGATCTGGTTGAGGATTGGAAGCTTTTATGAAGAGCTGAAAAACAGATTTATATATCAAAAAAAAAGGACTGAAACTAAAGTAACAAAATGGAAATTAATGAAAGTGGGTACATGAATCTTACCATTGGATAATTGTTTTTTATCTTACCTGAAAGATATCAATTTCTCCAAACTAGCTGACTTTTAATTAACATTAAAAACTTGAAGAAGTCAAACTAACTAAAATCTTATAACCCAAAATCATTATTTATTTTATCTAAACTAAAGCAAGCAGTAAAATGCAAAAATGGAATGCTTAATGTTTGAGGAAAACAAATGTATCAGAAATGAGAATGAAAATTTGCAGTAATGACTGTTTCTCAAAATATTATAAGTTTCATATAAACTCCATGATTATATAAATTGTCCAGAATCAAGACCAAACCCAAGATGATAAAATTTAAATATGAAGATAGAGAGGTCTTGAATTCTATATTTAATTATGGAATTATATATTTAAAATTGAAATATATGAGAAATCAAAATGATTTAAATATACTGTAAATTGATCATTAATTGCTTTTTTACCATAGTGGTTATCCAAGCTTGCTTTTAAAATAACACATCCTCGTATTGGATGATTCACATCATATGTTTCTTGACCGCGCTTCAAGTTTAATTTGCAAGAGTTTACCTTTGTTGCTATGCCATATATCGATTAAATACTAATGACTTAGAGGCATGCATTGGAAACTATCGCATCGGAGGTTGCATTGGCAAGTAGCTGATAAGAACAGGTGCAATGAAGTGAAGCGATCGCATCATTAAATATATATTGTATTGGGGATCGGGGAATATTTAAATTGTGCTTCCCCCATTGCACATTGCACCTCGCAGAGTTGGATATGTGACGTGAGCATAAATATAAATGCGATGAAGCGATTGCGATATCGGCGTACGATGGATGACATGTCTAATCGGCGATCAGCAATCTTAAGCACATGAAGTAACAATTCTCAATGCGTCGATATGCGATGAAGAGTGGATCCGATAATTTTATGATGAAAATTTAGTAACATATCGGATCTGAGACATCGGCCCTTTAAAATTAAGCCTCTACTTTTATTGTGATTGAATGGACGCGATATTTTATAAACTTGATTTGAATTTCAAATCGGATCCAAAATTATGTGGTCATCGCAATATCGGTAAAGGCAATTCACAATAATGGAAGTATACTTCAACTGCAAACCTCCGATATGCAAAATGTGATATGACATATGAGCGAGGTAATACATCAGAGATCTTTTATTAAACAATTTGTTATCAAAAAATTCTAAAAGCTACTTCCGATGAAATATTTTGCTACGAATGGTAGTGAAGTGGATGATGTGATATGGATGATGTGATTGACAAAGATGAGCGTGCTGAGAATATTGTAAACATTTTCACTGAAGTATTAGCAATATGAAAATCAATTTGAATCCTATGATATTGCTTGAAATTTCAATTGGGTTTTTTGATGGTTGAAAACAAAGTTAAAAATGTTCAAATTCTAATGAATCACAAAATAACATTCCCTGAACCTGTTGCAAATTTGAAATGGATTTGCTGCTTTCTTCAATTTTTTGAAAACAAATGAAAACCTGTAATTAAAATAGAACAAGAATAAAAAATAAAGTAAGGAAAATATAAAGTAATAATAGATGAGAATGAACTTGTAAATGCATACCTAGAAGGAAATTGTCTGCAGATTTTACCTCATGAATCTTCAAATTCTTCCTTTGATTTATCGAAATTCTGACTTTGTTCAAAATTATCTTATTATTTATTTTAAATTGGAATGTGCAATCAGCCTAAATAAAATCTACTTACTCATATTCAGGAAATATAGAGTTTACCAGAAATAAGTATGAAAATAGTCTTCCCTTTTGAATTACAACAGCAATTTATTACCTCTGCTCATTCCGAATTAACTTGAAAAGAATCTGTATTGTTATAGTGAATGTCCTTCAATAAATAAATATGATGCATCTTACAACATCAAATATTAAACTAAAGGTCCGAATGGGGTAAAGCCACTATTGTGGAAAAATGTGAAAACAGATTTGAATGTGTGCATATAACAGCATAGACACCCTTAAGGCCATTTTAACAAATTACGAGGAAGATAACATGAACTTCATGTGATTAGAGAAAAAAGTAAGACTAACTAATAATGATTGAATAGGAATTAAGCTTATAATAGACAACCATATTTTCCATAGGATAATGATGTTACGAAGCTTTATGTCATCAAAACCTTCAATATATAAATTTCAAAAGAAAATCTTAGAAAGAAACCTCGAAATGAAAAAAAGTGGCTTTGAGGCGATTGATGCTAAGTGCAAACTTAATTGAATTTAATCAAGACATTATTCAAAATAGGCAGAGTATAGGTATTGCTACAATAAATTTTAAAAAGGAAAACAAGAATTAAAACTTTTGATAGGAAGAAAATGTTTCCTTGAACATGTATATGATATGAGAAGCGCTGATTGCTTCTTTTATTTTTAATCTATAGAACTGTTGAAAATAAATTAACTACATAAAACAAACTAACTAAATTCATTCTACTCCTATTCTAACAATATACATGAAAATGACTAAGTATAGTCATATTTCCAGTGTAACCATTCTCTCATTTTTATTGCTGCACGTATGTACAATTCAAATGTTAGTAATAAAAATACAAATCTAATTGAACTAAGAAAATTAAATCTGAAATCAGAATGTACAACTATTGTTAGAAGCTTATTCACAATCCCCTTCTCATGAAATTTTCTTTCCAATTGAATACCAATTGGATCATAGAAATCTGGATGGATTCTTATTAATAATTGGGAAATGTCGAAAGGAAGAGATGACAGGCCAAATTGAGGATATGAATTTTTAGATTCAAATGCCTGGAAGAAACTGTTAGTGTTACGTGTAAATGTTAAGCTATTAACAATCTTCCATGAAGGAAAAGTTTCCAAATATTTTTCAAATGATTTAATGAAAAATGGATGGAAATCTATCAAATAAAATGGAAAATTATTAATTGAATTGGATTGCTGACCAGATTGTAAAATTAAATTCTCCTGTTGACATTGCCTTTGAGAAGATAGAAGCTTTTGATGAAACATTAGCATTGATTGAAATTGAAATTGAAATAGCTTTTGATGCTCATGATTATAATATGAAACTTTGATTTTCCAATCGGGCAATGTATCAATTGAATGTTTGATAGTCAAGTGCTCAATATACCAGCGTAATGTATCAAAAATCTGAAAATAAATCTGATTTTATAAAAAATAAGTGAGGAAACAAAAATAAAATGAAATCACTATTTGTACAACTAATGTTACAACACAATTGGGATCGTTTTGAAATAATTTCTCTTTCACAAGGATTGGCCAGAACTATAGAATTTGAGTAATTTTGAATTCCAACTTGTGAACTAGAAAGAGAATTATGATTATGAACAGGAATGAAGGCTTGATCATTGCAAATTTCAGATTCCAGATCATTCTTTTGTGTGCTTATGCTCTTTTGAAGAAGATTGCTTTGCTGCTCTGATTTCGAATTTGTTCATCATGGAAAGATTCATAAATTTGTACAGTTGTTTGCATTTGCTGATTTCCAATTTGATTTTCTGAATTTACCTCAAAGTAGCTTTCAGATTTCAAGGTAACTCTTTCTCCAAAATTGTTGCTATTGTCTTCTTGTATTTGATCAGAAATATTTTCCAAGCTTTTTGAAACTTCTTCATCACAATTTATTTGCACATCCAAATTGAGATTATCCTTTATGTTAGAAGGGGATGGAACAAAGCTTGAACTAATTTCATATGGATCGGGAATAGGAGGAAGAGAATAATTATGTTCAAACCAATCTAGTGATTCTTCTTTCATAGGTTCATCTTCGATATTAAATTTTAAATAATTCAAATGAAATCGGATATTAAAATCTCTAATAGACTCATTTTCATTTCGTAGATATTCAATTTCATCACATACCTGATCATAATCATAGCGGTCAAATTTACAAATGAAAATTGTAACAAATTGATTCCAGCTGTGAATTGAGGCAACCGGAAGAGTTCTACACCAGTTTCTGGCTTTTGCCGCAAATGTGAGAGTAAAAATTCTGCATAAGATGCTTTCATCAATTCCTTGAAAATCATAATTTGAAACATTTTAAATAAATTGAAGGACATGATTAAAAGCAAAAGAATTTCTCTCACCATTAAATTTTACCTGAGACGAGTCTTACCACTTCGGGTGGAGTATTGGAAGATGCACGTCTATGGATACAACTCCAAATTGGAAGTTTAAGAGGAGCCATCGTGATTAAATAGAATGTTAAAATTGAAAAGACTCCAAAAGACAACAAGTTTCAGGCCCTCCTTCTAGCGCCATTATGTTGAAGCCTCAAAAATCGTTGCAACAACATGGGGGATGACCACCCGGTCCGAACCTTAAAGCAAATCCTTTTCCGTTTGGAATGGTGGTTCCGACTGGTTCAACTAGGTCCAATTACCTTCTCTCAATCTCCAATGGCTTTAAAATATGACTTTCATTCGCCAGTGGAAAAGAGACATCAGATCATCCTTCTTGTTGATCAGGCAAGAAAGTGATCCTTACGCTGATTTAGGGCTTAGCCAATCCACAAATAAAGTTTGCCTCTTTGGAAAGAGGACTTAAAAGATTGTAGAATTTACTCTAAATGTAAACTTGTTCTAAAATGCAAGCAAAAGAAACTATCTTAATCCTATCTCAATTAGGCAAATATAGATCTAACCTAACCAAGAGCAGGTATTTAAAGTATTGAGATTTAAATGTCTTGTTTATAATGAATATCAAGTTAATGAAATAGTTCAATTAACCGACATTATGGCTACCAAACACATCCTATTAAGACCTTTTAACTGAAATAATCAATCAACAACACTCAGGAAGAAGTTCACAAAGTGATATTGATCATTTAATCAGTAACTTGAATTCTTAGATAATAATATGCGGAAGAAGTTCACAACATATCACTATTTATTAATCCAACACTAAAAGACAGATTTATGAGTAAATAGTTACTCAAAAATCAATATTCAGTCCATAAGAGCATAGATAAACAACAACATAAAATAGAAACAAATTACCCATACCGACAAAAGTGCACAAACATGTAAGCAAATTGACACCATCCCTGTTATTATAAAATGAAACCAGCATTTAAAACAATAATATTCGAAATATCAGTTTATTAAATCCATTTCTCCAGCTCCAGTCTCTAATAGTCCTTTACAATGCTTGGGCTTCTGCTTTCAAAAGCAAAGCTACAATAGTGCAAACTCTGTTCATTATATATAACTCAGGATGTAAAAGAAAAACCTCAATAATCTTCAGATCTGAGATTCCACTCCTCCCACCTACAACTCTAAATCCCTATTAAAAAAGTGCTTTTAGAATTCCAGAATTGCAGAGGAGAGCAGCCCCTTATTACATTCTGCAATCTGTTATTTATAATAATTGCAATGGAATTCTTGAGAGGAAAGTTTGTTGAAGAGAAATATGTCCAATCCAATTTTATTTGCTCAAAATTTCAATCTTTAATTGCTGGAGCATTCTCATTGATTGAGATCTTCTTCATATATTTTCTACTGTTTTCCTGCAAAAAGAAATCAAAATAAATTAAAATGCAATCAATAAAACAAAATATCATTTCTGGCATTTAAGACAAATCTAATCAAATTCTATTTAAATAAATCATTGAAAATAAAATATAAACTCTCTATTGATGCCTAGGATGGTTTAATTGGCCAAGGATTTTATTGATGAGCGAATCTGCAATTAGAAGAGGCTTGGACAAATGAAAATGCAGAAAATAACTCAGAAAATTGGTTTTATTTTTAGAAATTTGGAGCTTGATCTTCTGCATGATTTTTGATTCAATTAATGACCAAATCTATTAGTGAAACCTCCTCAGAAATATTCTCCTTGATTTTATCTTTCAGCCGTCTTGGGCCTCATTTGGCCAAGTAAAACTCACTCTATGGGGCTTCCAAAGTAGATGAGTCAAATCTGGCATAAATCTATAAATTCTGTTGCTGGGCTAAAAATGAGAATTTCAATTAAAGATCTAATCCTAAATTAGAATTCTAATTATTTAATAATTAATTCTAATACATACAATTAATTTCTAATATAATTATCATCTAATTAATGTAATTAATGTACAAATGATTTGAAAAAGTTAAATTTCAAATTATATTAAATATTATAATAAAATATTATAATATATAATATGAACAAAATATAAAAATTAATTAACAAACATTGAAATCAATCCAAACATAAATCGCACTAAAACAACCATAAGAATCAATCCAACCTTCATTAATTCATCACGTTGAGTTTATGGCGGGTTTATGGTGAGTGGAGGTGTGACGTGAGGGTGAGTGAGTTTATGGCGGGGTATGGTGAGTGGAGTGTGACGTGAGGGTGAGTGAGGTGGAGGTACGGGAGGCATAAGGGGTGAAGAACTTTGTATTAAAATCCTTTAACACGTCGCATTTTCCAATCGCAGACCCTTTAATGTTTAAGTTGAGGAGCTTGTTAAAATTGTGATACGCGATATGCGATGTCGCAATATTGCATCGCATGAAAACATTACATCGCATATTTTTTTTAAAGGTTCATTGTAATTTTGCGATATCCGTGGACCTTATAAATTAATAAGATAAGGATAATACTCATATCAGATCCGGAATAAATGCGAGAATGACTTTAAAATGAAATTCATGGTTTAACTTTGATCACATCGCATGAAGAGATTCCGTCGAGGCTCTGAAAACTTGATTCATTATGAATTTTGCCAAATATAATTTGCATCTAAATTAGAATTTTAATTATCTAATAATTATTCAATTCAATTATTAATTCATGAAACTAAAACTAATTAATTAATAATATTTATTAATTACATGTTAACCTAAACTAATTAACATAATTTTAACTTTTACAACTATTTAATATTAATCTAATAATATTTAGTTTGTTTTTAATTTAATTTAATTAATTTGGAATTTCTATATCTTAATTATTTAATTATTAAAATGAATTATTTAAATTAAATAATAATAAAAACAATAAAAAATAAACCTATCCTACTACACTACTTTCACTACCATACCTATGATGACGGTTCTTTGAAACTTCAAAACAAAAGGTAAAACTTTTATAAAAAAGCTTCATTATCATGTTTTAAGCCTTTTTTTCACAATCCCATACACAAGGACTCGGATCGGTGTTTGGATCCAATATTGCCAGTATTGGTTAGTAATTTTATTTTATTTGATTTATATAATTTTATATAAATTTTTTTTAATATTAATTTAAATTAATTATATTATTATAATAATTAATTTAATTAATGTTAAAATTTAATGTTAAGTATCAGTTTTTTATTTTGGTTTTATTCAAATGATGTTTAGTTTAGCTATAAAATTTTCTAAAGTCTAATTCGCCTATCTAAACTACAACTATTCTAAAAATAAATAAAAAGAATAGAAATAGCATTTTTAACTCAGACTAGATAAATGATAGGACTTCAAAAGAGTATCATTTTTAAACCAGTTGACCAAATGAGGCGAAACAAACGTCAATGAGAAGCTTATAAAAAATGGATTCTAACAAAACAATCAAAAGAAGGAATCCAAAGAAAATGAAAAATTAACAATCGCGTAGGATAATCAAATAAATAAAAATCTTAAAAGGTGCTTAGCCAAAAAAATTTATAGAAAGGGTCCCCATTATATTGAAGTGAAGACATCAATAATGGGGAGTTGTGTTTTTACCACAACACCTTCTTTGACTCCATAGCCCAATAGCCAGAGACACCATTCTATCCATCTGTTTAAGGATTCCACCATCCAACTTCCAATACAAATCCAAAACCCCCCTAAAATTTAAGAACTAGCATAAAATCTCAGCAAATAAGGCTAAAACATATAGAGAGAGCCCTCTCTGAGTCATAGGTTGGCTAGAGCCTATACTTAAAAGATTGATTTGTAGTTACCTCGGTATTTTCCTTCTTCTGATAACTTCTAGGCAAAAATATTGAGTGATAACATAGTGGCGACCATACTGGGGAGAACCCTCAGTCCTAATAAATCTTTAGGAAATTTTTAATTCTATATTTTGAACCTCTTAAAGTAATTTATTAGAAGTTATTTCTCACAAAAAGAAAACAATTTAAAAAATTATGAAATTTTGGCTTCGAGGAGAACTCATTATACTAGGGCTAACCCAGACCCAAACCCTCCCCCAGTATTTGATAATCCCAACCTGATTTCGAGAAAATCCAAAACAGAAGAAAATTCAGCTAGTCACACACCCTTAGTTAAAGCTAATCCATGCCTTGATGAATGGTTGTTTTTAGAAGATCTTCTCTTTGATGAGCAATTTGATTTGTCATTATTTAGATTAAAGTCTGAAAGTGAAATTTTTGACACTGTCATAGATCCATATTTTATTGCAAACCTCGAAATCCAAAAAGCCAACAAATCGATTGATGAGTATCTTCTGAATTCACCAAAATCATCCCTTAGTACTGCCAAGATCCCTGAGCTTTCTGAACAATTGTCCACTGCTCTTAGTTCACCATTATTCCCCTCAAATTCTGAAGCCCATTCCCCACCTCCATTTATACCCTCACTCCCTTACCAACATATCATATCCCAGGTACCACCTACTAGTCCTACTTTATCCTCCACTACTGTATCATCTCCCAATGCCTCAACCCCACATTTTAGCCCTTCCCAGCTTATAGCCATGGCAAATAGATATGCTCCCCTTGTCGTACCTGCTCCACTTGGTGCCATGCCAGCAGACTATCAGAGTAAAATTGTCCAATTTGATGGCATGGGACATTACACTGCACAGCACCATGTTAATAAGATGACAGACTACTTCGAACTTCATGAAATTGATATTGTGGATGTCCAAATGAGATTATTTGCTCAGACTTTAGCTGGTGATTTTAGGAAATGGTTTAGATCACTACCTGATAATAGTATTGATACTTTAGAACCATTTCAACAACAATTTTTGAATATATGGGAAAAGAAAAAGAATCCTCTACAGATCCTTTTAGAATATGAAAATATTAGGAGAGGACCCAATGAAACTGTTTAAGATTACTACACCAGATTTAGCAATATATACAATGCAATTCCAGTTAACCTTAGACCCCCACTTGACTTAGCATTAATAAAGTTCCCTGATGGTTTTGACACAGACATGGCAATCCAGCTCAAAGAAAGAAACCCCCCAACCCTAGAAGATATGCAAAGTGTAGCAGTAAGTGTAGAGGCTAATTTATTAGCTAAAAGAGCTAGAGTTAGGAATGAAAGAAGAGGGACTACTAAAGATGAGCATTCACCCTCTGACATTAAAATAGATAGCTTAGCAAAAGGCATGGAAAAGTTAATGGATAGAATAGAGAATATAGAGAGGAAACCCCAGTGGGATAATCATTAGGCACCTCTAGTTAGAAACCGAACTTTAGGAAAAACCAAAACCAAAACCAAAACACTGGAAAAAATGGACCTGATCAAAATATTAGACCTCCTTTCCAAGAAAATTATGCAGAAACATCCCATCCTGAAGACCCAGAGCAAGACACACAGATTAACTTGATGGGATTAGATAATGAAGTTGTTGTTTTTCTGACCCAAGATGATCAAGAATTGCATATGCTGCAGCAATTGCAAATCCAGTCTAGAGAGTCATCTGATTATAAGCAAGGTTATGATTCTGTCATCTTTGAAGTGCATAAACAGTATAATCTAAGGAGTAAAAAGAATTCTGATATCCCTGACCAAACCATGAAAACAGTGCCAAATCAACCAAAGAAATCAAAGAAGCCCCAATTTCTAAAATCCTCCAGATTCTCCCCAAACAAAGCCAGAATCCTTTTGGCCCTACCATTGAAGATATAACCCCTAATCAACCTTTTGATGATCAACCCTCTACTTCAATTCCCCCTCAAAAACCAGTGGACACACCTCAAAACACTAGACTGGAAAATTCACAAAAAGAGGTCCCTAATAAAGGAAAAGAAGACCATCCCACTCAAATCCCTACTGTGAAAACTCAAAACCCTCAAACAGAGAAAGCCCCTTTGCCATTAAATTTGGGAGCATAGGTAACTAAACTAAAGATTTTAGTCCCTTCGACAAAGTTAATCAAGAATGAAACTTACAAAACATAGAGAAACCAAACCTTGAACATTGCTGAAAATGAGGACTCTATCAACCTGTTTGATGACCAACCAGAACTTATATTTGTTCCATATGTTAATGGCAAACCACTAGAAGGATGAATACCACCTTTCTATATTAACCTTGGCATCCATGACAAGATTCTTCATAATGCAATGTTGGATTTTGGGGCCTCCCACAACTTAATGCCCAAATCAGTAATGGAAAAATTGAACCTAGACATTACAAGGCCTTACAAGGACTTATTTTCATTCGACTCAAGTAAAGGGTCTGGGGTTGGTTAAAGACCTCTGTGTCACCTTAGTTCAATATCTTTCCAAGAGCATCCTTATGGATATTGTGGTTCCTGACATCCCACCGAAGTATGGCATGCTGTTATCCAGATCATGGGGGGCCAAACTTTAGGGATCTTTACAACTTGATATGTCATATGCAACAATTTCTGTTTTTGGACAACCCAAGAAGTTGTACCGAGAAACTTTAATGAAATACATGGTAAGTAGCCAAGATCGGCCTCAGAAATTTCCTATCGACTCTGTACATTCAAACATTGATTCGTTTATCCTATATAATACTGATCAAACTCAAGAAACTCTTTTATACAGTGTTGATACAAAACCAAAAGAAATTGCAGTTTCAAAACAAGAGTAAACTGTCCAAACTTTAGAACTTTCCACTAAACAAGATAGTCAAGATGAGGAAAAGTTGGTGGAAATGGATGATGCTAATTATGAACATGAGATATTGTGGCATCTTGAGTTTGATGGGTCAGTCAATAAGTTTGGAGTAGGAGCAGGAGTTTGGATATACAATCTAGAGAACGATCACTCAGAAGGTCATGCATACAGACTAAATTTTAAATGTACTAACAATATGGCCAGAAATGAAGCACTCATTTTAGATCTTAAATTAGTTAGGAACCTAGGAGCTATAATAGTTTCTGTCATGGGAGACTCTGAACTAGTTATAAAACAAATTAATGTTTTATATATGACAAAAGACCCTAGATTAAGTTGTTACAGAGGAACTATTGTAGAAATATTAAACACTTTCTTAGAAACCAAGGTTGTTGTAATTCCTAGAAAACATAATATTCAGGCTCATAGTTTAGCAATATTTTCCAGCACCTGCAAGTTACCCTTTCAGCCTAACTATTAGTACACTGCTGAAGTTAGGCATGGACCTGTAATTCTAGATAATTTGAAGAACTGGCAAATATTTGCTGATGACAAACAAATAAACAATTTTTTTAATTTCAGAAGAAGAATTTGTAAATAGTAATGTAGATACTGACACATCAATAGATCCTAACACTAAAGATAAAATAGAAATAAACAAGATAGAAAGTGAAGGGATAGATAGATTTCATCCCACTAAATTTACAAAATCAGATGTAGAAAACCTAGAGAAAGTTGAGATTGATGAAATAATTAATCAAGACACTAAAGTAATCAATCTCAAAGACAATTTCTTACCTAAGGACTTAACCCTTTTGGAAGACTTGTTTGATTCAAATGATGTTCCTAGAAAGCCTAAACTGGAATCTTTGAAATATGATATGGAGGAGTGTAATATAGGCACTGATGAAACTCCAAAATTAATCAAACTTTCTAAATCATTACCTCCTAATGAAAGAATAAAATACATTGAGTTATTAAAAAGCTTCAAGATGTCTTTGCTTGGAGTTCCGAGGACCTCAAATCCTATGACACCAGCATCATACAACACACAATCCCTATAAAAGAAAATCAAAAACCTTTCAGACAAAAACTTAGAAGGATAAATCATGTCCTACTACCTTCCATTGAAAAAGAAATCTAGAGAATGTATGGTGCTAAGATAATTGTACCAATCAGATTTTCTGATTGGGTTTCAAACCTGGTGCCAACTACGAAGAAAAATGGCGAGATTAGACTCTGTGTGGACCTTAGGAACCTCAACAAAGTACCCCTTAAAAACAATTACCCTCTCCCCAAAATGGATCATATTTTGCAAAGAGTAGTTGGATCAACCCGAATCTCATTATTGGATGGGTTTTCTGGTTAGAATCAGATCTTAGTTCATCCTGATGACCAAGCCAAGACTACCTTCATTACTCCTTGGGGCACATTCATGTATGTGAAAATACATTTTGGACTAATGAATGCAGGAGCCACTTTCCAAAGGGCTCTGGATATAGCCTTTGCCAAAGAAATTCATGACTCCCTTGTGATATACCTAGATGACATTACTATATTTTCAAAATCTGATAGCCAACATTTGGATCATCTAAGGCAGGTTTTTATTAAATTCAGGAAATATGGAATTTCTTTAAACCCCAAGAAGTCTTTGTTTGGATTAGAAGAAGGAAAGTTACTAGGTCATATAATTTCAAAAGATGGTATTTGAATAGACCCTGCAAGAATAAACACCATCTTACAGATTCAACATCCAAGGAACATTAGAGAATTACAAGCTTTCTTAGGGAAAATTAACTTTCTTAAAAGATTTATTTCTGATCTAGCATAATTAATTAGATCACTGAACAATATTTTGAGAAAAGATTTGACCATAAAATGGACTGTTGAGGCTAAGAAATCCTTTGAAGACATTAAACTAGCCTTAACTAGAACACTAGTTTTGATCAGTCCAAAATTTGACACAGATTTCATCTTATTTTTCTTTGCTTTTGAGCACACAATTGTTGTAGTTTTACTACAGAAAAATGACCAGGGCTATGAACAACCTATTGCTTTCTTTAGCAAAGACCTGAGAGATGCCCCTTAAAATATAACATAATGGAAAAACAAGCTTTTGCTTTGGTCAAAGCTATCAAGTATTTTAGGGTGTA
The DNA here is from genome assembly GCA_000404065.3 of Pinus taeda. Classification (NCBI taxonomy): domain Eukaryota; kingdom Viridiplantae; phylum Streptophyta; class Pinopsida; order Pinales; family Pinaceae; genus Pinus; species Pinus taeda. The sequence goes on from APFE030525998.1 coordinate 158,876, forward strand.
CATTTTATATTCTCATATAGTAGCATATGTTCCTAATTCAGTAATCAAAGACATCCTAACTCAGGGTGGTCCAGATGGAAAGAGGGAAAAATGGATTGCTACTATTTTAGAATATGACATAGAGATTAAACTAAGTTAATCAAGGGCCAAGGTTTAGCCAAGCTCATTATTGAATCGAACTGTCAGGCCCTGGATATAAACTTTATTGCACAAATAGATAATGAAGAGGAGATGGTGACTAAACAAATCAGCCAGTCCTTTATTGAATCACCATGGTATGCTGATATCATTTATGTTTTACTAAATTTACAAGCTCCTCCTGAATTATGTAAGACCAAAAGCAGATTTTTGAAAATGAAATCCTTAAAATTTTGTATATTAGACAATGCTTTGTTTTGGAGAAATCATGAGGGTATTCTTCTCAATTGTTTACTGAAAGATGAATCTGACAAAGTATTGCAAGAGTTTCATGCAGGTGACTGTAGAGGACACCTTTACTGGAAAACCACTGCAGATAAGATTCTTAGAGTCGGTTTCTACTGGCCTACCTTGTTTTCTGATGTAAAGAAACATGTGACCTCCTGTCACAAAAGTCAAACTTTTTAGGGAAAGAAAAAGCTTCTACCTTTACCCCTCAAGCCAATCTCTGTTGAAACACCTTTTCAAAAATGGGGTTTAGACTTCATTGGTGAAATTCACCCACCTTCCTCTGCCCAACACAAATGGATCCTCACTGCCACAGACTATTTCACCAAATGGATAGAGGCCATACCTTCAAGGCAAGCCACTGACACTGTTATCATAACCTTCCTTGAAGCCAACATTCTATCAAGATTTGGATGTCCAACTAAGCTCATTATTGATAATGTAGCAACCTTTAAATCCAAAAGAATGATAATTTTCTGCAACAAGTATCATATAGCCCTGGGCCATTCCACAGCCTATTATCCTCAAGGAAATGGATTGGCAGAATCCTCATACTAAAGTTTGGTGAACATCATCAAAAAGTTATTAGAGGGTAATAAGAAAACATGGAACAAAAAGTTGGTCAATGCCTTATGGGCAAACAGACTAACCACTAAGAAATCAATTGGTACCTCTCCATACCAACTAGTTTATGGGATGGAAGTTGTTTTTCCATCCTCCTTGGGAATACCAATGATGAAGTTGCTTCAAGAGTTGCGGGTTGAACCAAATAGCATCCAAACAAGAATAAACCAAACAATACATCTTCAACAAACCATGGAGGAAGTATACATCAGATCTCAAGTTGTGCAGGAAAGGATTAAGAAATTATTTTATAAGAGAACCAAGGCTGAAGATTTCTACCTTGGTGACAAAGTCCTAACATAGGATTCAAGGAAGGAAGATAAAGTTAAACATGGAAAATTTGATTTCCTATGGAAAGGCCCATATGTCATTTATGCTTTCAGAGGTAATAATGCTTTCTTATTAAAATAAATGGATGGTACAAAAGCAGAAGGTGGACCAGTGAATGGTCGAATGCTCAAACACTATTTTGAACCTAACTACTGATTTTTACTTTCCATTGTACATATTTCATTTTTATTCAAAAATTTTAGTTTGGATTGGATGGTGGTCTTTGAAGTTGAAGCCCAAAGAGAAGGCTCTAAGCTTTAAGGATTCATTGTCATAAGTATCAATAATGCAAAGGCATAGAGGATAATTTTGGAAGGTGACATCAATAGCAATTCAAAGGCTACTGATCTACAAAGTTCTAGACATTTCACTAGGAAATGCCATCCCCAAGTGGAGCCACTGTTAGGTTCCTATACCAATAGGAATCATAATTTTGATTGACTAAGGTTAAGCCTTGTAATATTGTACATACCTTTGCTTTCTGCAAATGTTTTCCATATTAAAAAATTAAAGAATGTAAAGAGGGCATGTCCTAAAAGAATAATCAAAGGACAAAAAGAATGAAAATAGGTCAAAAAAATGAAATATATGAACCCCAAAGGACAAAATAGACTATGAAAGTGTGCAAGTCAAAATGCCACTACTAGTTACTTTTTATGCATAATAAATGATTGTGTGCAGCTTGTTACTTATGCCACAATCCATGAATAGTCAAAATATTTAAACTTGGCTATTTCATGCTTTGAATTTTATGTTTCATAGGTAGTGAACAAATCTGACCAAACAGTGTAATATTGGCAGATCATTAGATAGGTAGAGTGAATAAAAGGAGCTCATCAGGTTAATTTGGGCCCTTGGAGGATATAGTGTTAGACTTAGATAGTTTATTTTGTAAAGAAAATAAAATATTGATAAGGGTTTTCTAGCCTAACTGCACCCAAAT
>APFE030525998.1:162352-197563 GCA_000404065.3 Pinus taeda
AAATTAATCTCATACCACCGATGATTAAGTCCTTGGGCCCCTTATCAAATCACATCATTCACCCCGCGCAACTCCCACCTCCCGATCACCGTCAATCATCTCTCCTCCACATCCAACGCCCCACAAGCATATTGGGTCGGCCCGACGTCCGCCCCTTACATGCCCGATAAGGCGATTTTCCCACTGGCCCCCAACGCTATGTATCAAGCGCTGAATGGAATCGGCGACCCCTCCCGAATACCACCCGCACCACAAAAGCGATGCGATGGACCTCCCAAACCACTTTCCCCTTCTAACCGAAAATTTTCACTGTTCATCAAATAGTGAAACCCACCAAAATTAATCGTTTTTCCTATAAAACTTTGTTTACCCCTCTTTTCACTCTTTTCGCGCATTTTGCCTTTGAGAATTTAGAAGTCATTGCGACCCCTACAAACAGTCGAATTACTCATAAACCTATGCCGTTGCTCCACAAATGTTGCAGATAGTCCAGCTCGTTCACCAGTTCATACTATTACCTTACGAAATTTTGCAGCCACCTTCAACCACCCATTTACAGTCAAGATCACCCAAATTCCAAGTATTTAATTGTGGAATTCTAACTCCATTGTCAAAATTCCAAGTCAATTCACCCTCTCGACACTGTTAGCTAAGTAAAAAGATTAAATTTACCTAGGTTTTAACATTGTAAACCATAAACAAACTGCAAAGCCTCCATTGCCCTAAAAACTCTAAATTCCTCCCCACACTCAAAACCACAAGAACTGAGTATGGCTGCCCCAATTGCAATGGATGTGAGGCCTATCACTACACCTCATTTAGAGCTGGACCACCTTCCCCTGGCTGACAAAGACTTCCAGATAAAAGATACCACTGTTGTAGAGCTCTTGCTCAAAGTACATTGCCAAATTAGGGACAAGTTCCTGAACCATGCTGATGAAATTGACCTTTGGGAGTCAAATTTTCCCAAGTCCAGTTCCCCCAAGTCCACATTTTTCCTGAAGTTGTGCATATGTGCTATGCTTGCTACGTCCCCAGTCACATAACCATCATGTCTCATGACCAGAAGATCCTGTTCACCATCACTGCTGAGTCCATCAATGAGATGTTGCAACTCCAACCAGGGCCATACCTAACTCCCCTCTCAATTGGAGACTTGTTGGACTTATATCCCAAACTCAGCTCTGTGAAATTGGCCCAATTGCTCCAAACCTTCATCATAGAAGAGAAGCACATCCCTAAAGACCCCCCCTCCATATGTAGCGGCTATATTTTCCCCTTGGGGCTGAAATATTGCAGCCATGATATCTTGTGTTTTGGGTTACTCCACAAGTGAGTACATTGATGAAATTATCCTAGCTTTCATGTCCATATATACCCTAGGACAGCCTCCTGTAGCCATTTATGACTTTGCCACATTCATAGCTAACATAATGCATGAGCAGTTCACAAGAATGGGCAATGAAAGGGTTTTCAATTACTCCTCAGTTCTATACCATATGTTCTTATATTATCAATCAGAGAAGTTCCCATTCACCCTTCGACATCTGGACATCAAGGGTCAGCCCAGGTCAGTCATTTTTTGGACCCCATTGATCCACCAATACCAATGTCCATACTCTTACTCTGATTTTATTGATTTATTTGTACACCCAGTCATGACAATGTTGACTGGAAGTCCTCCTCCAAGAATCAATCCAAAAATAAAGGGAGTCCTTCCATTATCTAAACAGACCAAAGTCAGTGATTGGTACCTTTACCAGAAGCATACATGAATCAGGATTTATGCTTGCATGCTGGCACCATACAAGCTACCAAGATACCTCCCAATGAGGTTGTTTGCATTAGAATACTATAGGAAAATTATTAATGCAGCTGAAATAAACTTTGTCAGTGCTAAGAAGAAGGCCGATTTCAAAATAAAAGACCAACTAGGCCCCTTCATATGCAACTCTAGAGAGGCTAGCCAAGAGGCAAACTTGGTATTACAGAATATGAAGTTCCAAAGAAGTTTTGTCTAGAGATATGATCCTTTGGAATTCATCACAAAGAAGAGGCAAAAGGTCAAGCTAGGACCTTTCATTCACCATCCCATACCTGAGATAGAAGCTTATGCAAATCAGACAGAACGGGTGGAGGGTACCCTAGTAGACTAGGACAGCACCAAAGTAGATGTTGAGAATGCTCTTATTGATTTAGAAAGGTAGCTTGATGACAACTCTTTTCTCCAAGTATCAGGAGAACCAGAGACTACTATGATCACCCCTCCTGTCATGCAGGCTCCTTAGAATGAGGAGAAGATCCCAAAAAGATACAGAGAAGGGGCTTCCACTTCAGGAAGAGCCACCTCTAATTTGCAACAGGAATTAAATAAGAGGCAAAATCTAAATCCAGCCTCCGAGCAAGAGTATACTGAAGACTCAACTAAGGTCACTAATACAGGAGCAGAAAGAAGTAGGCCTACCACTCCATTTGGAGGCATGCAAGAGACTTCCACATCACAAACTCAGATGTTGGAAAGGTGCCTCAGTGTTGAAGTGTCTTCTTTCAGAATGCCAGCTGACAAAGACCAAGATATCAAGGAAAGGTATAAAGAAATCAAGGCTAGAAATGAGAGGCTTAAGGCCCAAACATATGCACAATATCTGAAGCTGACTCCTACCAATCAAACAAGGCTAATGTCAGCCTTTGACATTAAAGAGGGGAAGTTGCAGATGATCTTTATGAAGCCTACAACCCAGCAGCCAAAGACAGCGTCAAATTTCAAAAGGGTAGATTTCAAAGTGTTGACAAGGGATATTCATCCCATAGACCAGATTGAGCTACACAAACAGGCTGGAGAGATGATATACTCCACCCTGACAAGTAAATCCATAGCTTCCCATCAGCTACGAAACTCCTTGAACAACATCTCAGCACAATTCCAGTTGGATAAGGTCTCCTCACAGGCCAAGGACACAAGGATCAAGTTCTTAGAGGACTTAATAATTGAATTGGGACACGATCCCAAGGATATAAAAGTTACAGAACAGCGTATCAAAAAGAATAATGATGACATAGATACATTGAAGAAACAACTAAAAATACCTCAGCTACAACATCCACAAACACTGGAAGTCCTAAAAGCCCAGTGGGGGCATGAAGAACTAATGGACTTGGTCTTGAAATTGAATGACCAACTTAAAGAGACTGAAAAGGAATTGGATGCTTTAATCCAATTAAAATAGGCAGATGTGGCCGCCTCTTCAACAAATGTTATCCCCGCAGTCTCCATAGCAGTGCCATCCACACTAGCAACGTCTTTGGCACCTACAGCTCCACTTGCAACAGCCTTGCCAGCAACAACAGAGTCTACATCAGCAGCAGGTGCATCAGGAGAGAAAGCAGCAGAACTTGTCAAAGCCATGGAAGACATGTCTATCGAGGCTACTGAAATGAACAAGTTAAGAGAAAAGGTTGCAAGTTTGGAAACAGACTGCAGACTTGCTCAACTAAAGCAGAAAAAAGAAACACAAAGGGCCCAGAGAATGGGTGAGAGAATCAAAATCCTAGAGAAGGATTTAACACTGGAGAAACCACTTGGACAAACCAAAGAAATGTTGTGGGCCAATATCATTGACTCTGTCAATGGTATTTGGCCATCAATGCAAGTAATTTTTGAACAAACAAAGTTGGTAAAGATAGCTACATAAACTATCCAAAAAGTGAAGGAGGAATTAGGAAATAAGCTAGAGGATGCAAATAGACTCATCCACTTCCTCAACAGCAAGAATAGATATAAGCTCCAAGAGCTAAATATAGAAGATAGGACTGCTTCCATTTTAGAAATAAGGAAGGTCCTTTCCAAAAGGAACTTTATGTTTAATTTGGAAGAAAAGTGCCACAATATGCAGGTAGTCATTGATAGGTTCATGGCTAAATTCCACATTTTGAGGGAGAAAGGTCTGCCCAGTCCTATGGTAATCAATGATAAACTAATGACACATTCGGACTTGGTGATAGACTCAGAAAATTGGCTAAGGAACAGGCTAGTTCTTCATCCATAAAATCCCTGCCAACAGGCAAAGTATTATATCACACCGTTGAAAAGTTGTTTTTCCTTGAGCATGAGGTAAAACATTTGTTCCTCACCAAGCCAAATTTTGGAAAGTATACTAAGGCTAATGAAATATATAGGAGAATGGTGAATGTGAAATTACCAGATGCATAATGGTGGGAGAAAATGACATATTTACTGTGATAAATTTACAGCAGAAATTTACTATACAGTAAAAATGAAGGCAACCAGGTAAAACAAGTGAAAATAGGGTAGCAGGGTCAAAGAGTATCAGAGTTAAAGAGTATTAGTTGAAAGAAGAAAGTAAACTAGACTCTAGCCAAACACAACCTTAATAAAAGGGACAGCATGAAGCAGTTCATTAGATGTCTCTATCTTCTTGCAAGAAAATATTTGTATTTCCTAGATTAAATCTCAAGTTGTTTTGAGATATTTTGTAATAAGTTTTTGTATAAATACTTCACAATTCAAAGTATGTAGGGTGGATTCTTAGACATTATAGTTTTCTTGATCAAAGACTGTAAGTTATGTATCATTGTTGGACCAGCAAGCTGGATTATTAAATAAAGCAAAGACATTTCACTGGATTCATGTGTAATGCGAAATGCAGACAAGTATCTTCTTCTGTGTTGTCATTTTTCTTTAAAAGTTTTTCCATACTCTTGAATGTATCTAAAATCTAAATGCTATGATATCTCAGAACTTGCTTCACTGCACTCTGTTTTGACTGTTAGGAATTTTGTATGTTTTCTGCCAAACTTGTCTAAGTTGAGGAATTCTTGATTGTTCCTTAGCTCAGATACTTCCCCTCTGGTCTATAGTAAAGGATTCTTAACTGCCCTTTTCTCATGATAATCCTATTTTCCTCCTTTTAGTCCCAATTTGAGGATTCTTAAGTGCCCTCTCACCCTGGTTAAGATCATTTCACCCATTCGATTTGAAAACCTGTGTTTCACTCTGCTAGCTTTCCCATTGAACGCTCCCTTTAATGATTTAATCCCAGTTATGCTGCCCTTCTTTGACTCCATAACCCAATAGCTAGAGACACCATTTTATCCATCTATTTAATGATTCCACCATCCAACTTCCAATACAAATCCAAAACACCCCTGAACTTTAAGAACTAGCCTAAAATCTCAGCAAACAAAGCTAAAACATATAGAGAGAGCCCTCTCTGAGTCATAGGTTGGCTAGAGCCTATACTTAAAAGATTGGTTTGTAGTTACCTCGGTCTTTTCCTTCTTCTGATAACTTCTAGGGAAAAATACTAAGTGATAACATGTGGAATGTACAAATTGGAGCGAGGTTCAACAACGATAATGACAAATCATCATTGTTATTAAATACGACATCTTTACCATTAAATATGATACCTCCCCCCGACTAAAGGATGACCATTCACGGTCGTGTCTAGTCATGTCATAGGTGAAATATCAATCAAATCCACGAAGTTAGTTGGGGACGTACCTGGTGACTTACCTGGACAGAGTAACAACACTAGAGGAGTAACAGCACTAGTGAAGTACTTAGATAGAATCACCATGAATGGAGTAACAACATAAGTGAAGTACTTAGACGAAATCAACATCCACATAGTAACAACACCGGAGGAGTAAGAACACCAGTGAAGTACTTAGACGAAATCAACATCTATAGAGCAACAACATTGGAGGAGTAACAACACTAGTTAAGTACCTAGATGAAATCAACATCTGCGGAGTATCAACATCGGGGGGGGGGGGGGTAACAACGACAGTGGAGTAGCAACACCAGTGAAGTACTTGCAAGAAAAATAATGATAGAGTAGTAACATCATTTTGTTATATATGTGTGTGTGTGTGCGTGTGTGTGTATTTTTTTGAATTAAGCAAGAGGTGCAGAGGAATAGTTCTCTGCACTAAAAATTTCAAAAACAAAATTATCAAAGAGATATTTAATAAACGAGTCTTTAGAAATTGGATGGTGATACAATCTGAGGCGATATCCATTTACAATCAAGGGAGTATGTGCATCATCGGTTGTTACAAGTCTAACAGTCTCGTTATCAAATACCGTGTTAACTTCATATGGTCCCATCCATTTAGAACAAAGTTTTCCTTTAAAATATTTGAACTGAGAGTCATAGAGAAATTCCCAATCTCCTCTTTGAAACACCTTTTTGTTAATAAATTTATGATGCCATTTAGTCCGCTATTATGGAAAAACAACAATGTTCTTGACAACTATCAAACGAATTTCAGCCAACTCATTTAACTGTTCCAGTCGGTGTTTCTGGGTTTCTAAAAGAGTCAAACCTACTTCAAGGGATGTCATGAGTGTCTTAATTTTGAATTCCACCGGAAGCAAAGGGGATTTCCCATACACAAGCTCATATGGTGAAAATCTTGTTGTGTTCCACCATGTTGTTCTATACGCCCAAAGTGCCTCAGGAAGCTTTTCAACCCAATTTCGGTGATGGTTTGCTATAGTTTTCGTAAGGATATTCTCCAACACTTTATTTGTATTCTCAACTTGACCATTTGCCTGAGGATGATATGGATATGTCACCCTATGCTTGATTCCATACTTCTTCATAAGTCCACTATCAGATGTGATGTGAACTATGCCCCTCCATCTAAAACTATCTCTCTAGGAGCTCAATACCGAGCAAAAAAATCTTTGAATAAGAAGTCTGAGACAACCTATTATGTTGCTTTTGCAACAACCTTGGCCTCTACCCACTTTGCCACATAATATGTGCATACCAAAATGTGGACTTTCTGATGTGAACGCAGATTGAATGGCCCAACGAAATCGATAGCCCATTTCTCAAAGGGCTCAAGAGCTAGTTGAGGTTGTAAAAACATCTCATTTGACCGACCAAGCTGTCCCATACGTTGGCAGCTATCACCATTGAACATATTTCCTTGCATCATGAAAAATAGAGGGTGAGTAGTACCCCATATATAAAACCTTATGACTTGTCTAGTTATCTGCAAAATGCCCTCTACAGGGGCCATCGTGAGCAGATTTTAGGACATCATACATGTCATCTTCACTTATGCAGCGCCAGATTTGTTGATCAGGTCATGTATAAAATAGGTATCCCTCTGTCCACAAATAGCGGGCACTCTGATGGATAATATTTCATTGCTCTCTGTATGGAAAGTGTTGAGGTACTTTCCCTGTAGCAAGATAGATAGTAAGATATGCATACCATGGAGCGTGAGTAGAAATTGCAAAAAGATGTTCATCTAGAAAACTATCCTCTACATGTGTACCTTCATCACTAGTATTTAGCCTATACAGGAAATATGCAACTACATTATCTTTCCCTGGCTAATCTATAATGGTAATATCAAATTCTTGAATTAATATAACCATCTCATAATACGACCAAGAGTTATCGATTTATTTATTAGATACCTAATGGTTGTATGATCAATGTGCACGAAAGTGGAATACCCTGTAATGTAATGCCGAAATAGCATAAATAACAACCAAAAACTCTTTTTCAATTACTGTATAGTTCAGATCAGCAGGAGTCATATTCTTGTTGACGTAATAAATCACGTACGGTTTCTTGTCCTCATGTTGTCCCGAGACTGCCCCCATTGTTGTGTGAGAAGCATCTGTAGAGATATGAAACAAGAGCTTCTAGTCAGGACCACGTAATATCAGAGCTTTTCAAACTAGTTCTTTGACTTCGATGAACGTTTTTTCACATTCATGTGTCCACACAAACTCTGCATCCTTAGGTAACAATTATGTTGTAGCGGCTACAATCACCCTCCAAAATTTTGGACTGCACCCAAATTCGGAGCCTCCCTTAAGAGTTTCACTTGACGGTTGCATACACTCGGGTTCACTCCGTGATCTTGTGTGAGCCTTCGCACCCACCTTGCTTGTTCATTCCACCCAAGCTTTTTCATGTTGATGTCAATGTCTTGCTTGTGACCATGGTATGGTCATGCTCAAGGTCTTCGCTTCATGTGTACATGTTATGTTCGCTATGAAAACATCTATCGCACTCACACACGAAGTCATATTCACTGTCGCGCAAGCATCATCACAGTCGATCAATGATCAATCACAAGTGTCGCACTTGTCACTTGCACCGTTGGTCAGTGATGTTGAACATGTGTGTCTGGTTGATTTGAGTCATCTCGTCATCAAGTCATGTGGGTGTGTGTTTGTAAGATAACATTTGCATGTTTCACTCATTCACACACTTAGTCAATTTGCTGAAATTCTGATGACCGGACTCCCCTTTGACATCCAGACCATAACCTCACCATCGACTCGATCAACTGTCACCCAGAACAATGCAGAAGCACCAAGAAATTATTTTCAAGATGAACTACCCACAAGCAATTCAATCAACCTTCATGCTGGCCACCCGGAGCATTGGACCCGACAGCCACCCCGGGAATGACTCCCCTCAAAAATTGCGCAGAGGTCACTAACCTTGCCCACTCCGTTGACTAAGAAAATTTCCCAGACAGGCCAAACAGACACCTAGTGCCCGTCCCTATCTCCCTCAAAAAAATTGTGCAATTTTTCTAGCCAGTCCTCCCAACCGTCAACTCGCTGCTCATCCAGAAAATTACACAGTTTTCATGAGCATGCCCTCTACTGCCCAACAGTCCGCTCAGCTCATAAATTGTGCTAAGATGATCAGCAGGTTGGCCACCCAGCATCAGTGTAATTTCTCTCACCAACAACTCCCAGTAGCAGACTGACAATTCCCTCTAGGAATTGCACAATTTCTTCTACCAAGCTCCCGATAGCTGACTGCCAGTTCCCTCAAGGAATTGTGCAATTTCTGCTGCGAGTGACCCAACAGCCAGCTGCAGTTCCCTCCAGGAATTGTGTAGTTTTGGCTGCCAAGCTCCCAGCCCGTTCCTCCAAAAAATTGCGCATATCATGTCTGTCAATCCTCCCTACATCCCAACCTGTTCCTCACATTTCCATGTTTCACTCGTTCACACGCTTAGTAATTTTGTTGAATTTCTGATGACCGGACTCCCCTTTGATAGCCAGACCATCACCCTGCTACCAACTCGATCGACTACCACCCAGAACAGCACAAAAGCACCAAACAAGTCTTTTCTAGTTACGTTGCCCGCAAGAAATTGAATCAACCTTCATGCTGGCCACCCGGAGAGTTGGACCCATCAACCACCCTGGCACTGACTCCCCTCAAAAATTACGTAGAGGCTTCTAACCTTGCCCACTCTACTGATTGAGTACATTGTGCAAACAGGTTGAACAAACACCCAGTACCCATCCCTATCTCCCTAAAAAAAATTACACAACTTTTCCAGCCAATCCTCCCGACAGTCGACCGGCTGCTCCTCTAGAAAATTGCACAGTTTTCATGAGCAAGCCCTCTGCTTCCCAGCAGTCCGCTCAACTCAAAAATTGCGCAGAGATGATCAGCAGGTTAGCCTCCCAGCATCAGTTCAATTTCTCTCACTAGCAGCTCCCAGCAGCACACTGACAGTTCCCTGTGGGAATTGCACATTTTTTTCTACCAAGCTCCTGGCAACTAACTACCAATTCCCTCTAGGAATTGCACAATTTCTACTATCAATTCCCTCCAAGAATTGCGTAGTTTTGGCTACCAAGATCCTGACCTGTTCCTCCAAAAAATTGCGCAAATCCTATTTGCCAATCCTCCCTGCAGCCTGGCCTATTCCTCCATGAAATTGCGCAAATTTTGTTGTCAAACCCCCATTGCCTGCTCATTCTGGAAAATGCCCAGACTGTTCCTCCCAAAATTTGTGCATTTTTTTCCCTCCAACCAAGCTAGACCTTGTAGACAATCACTATCAACTCGAATTGCCCATCTTCACCACCCAGTGACCCTTGTGCAGTTTTCATCAGCAATGCCCAGAGCCATCATCCTACCTCACAACCTTATTGCCTCTCCTAGTCACCTACATCCGAAATGATCATGTGTCATGGTAGACTAGGATGTTTTTGGATTTGATGTTGTCTCATCATGAGTGACTGCAGGTATAGGTACACTAACAAACATGGCGTGACGACGAATGGGATGAATGAAGGGAGAACATGAAGAAGGACAAGTTCACCAACAGATGAACAAATGATGCATGCGAAGAGATGTGCTCGTGAACGGATGATCATGCAAATATGTGTTCGCGGACGGGCGGATGAGCAAACATGCAAGATGTGCTCATGGACAGACGAATGGATGAACATGCACCATTCACAAACGAACGAACCTGTTAAGCCTTCCAACATACAAGCAAGGAGCAACTTGCCAAAGCAACATCAAGCGAACCAATGACCGTCGAAGACTCTCCACACCTTCCCATACGAAGGTGAAGCTGTGACACACCATGAAGACATCCACCACCCAACAGCACTGCAGCTCGACATGCACTCCAGTAGCAACACGAATGTACCAGCACTGTCATTTCGAGTCGTGTCATGAGTCAAGTCATCCACATCTCTATTGTGGGCCATGTTGTCAATCAATGTAATGTAACGTGGAAGTCCAAGAGACCCACTTGTTGTAGAAAGAGTCATGTAAAGTCGAAAAGTCATGGAACTGAAACAGCCATGAGGGTAGTAGAACAGCCATAAGGGTCAGTTTCACCATTGGCTAAAATACCCCCTCATTTGTACATGAAAATGACTTTTCACCTCAGCTCCTCCCACATAGCCAAGAGAGTCTGTAATCTTTTCTTTGAGGAGTAAGTAGTGGCTCCAATGCCCCACACATGGGGTTAGTGATGTATGGTGTAATGATCTGTCTTGGAACTTTCGCTTAATTCAGAAGCCTACTAATAGGCCATCCCATTTTCACACATGTATTGTAACTGTTGTAAGACTAATCTTGAACACTTGTAATGCATGTTGCTTTAACCTGTGTTGAACACTTGAACTTATTTCACTTGTTGTAATGCATAATATGTTAATGAAAATGTGTTGTATATGTTGTTAACATTGTCTAACTTGTGGTGGTTATCTCCCCGAACATCAGACATACCTTTCACATAAAACTTGTTGTAACAACCGTTGCACTTGTGCGTACTCATCCGCTAAGTGTTGTAGGTGTTATCTTCCCTTGTGTGTTGTGACTGCCGCATCTGTGTGAACTGCTCCTCTGGAAGCTGTGCATGTCCTATTGTGTTGTGTGTTCCTAGCAGAGTTGGAGCTTCCTCCCAACCAACTTGGGACTTTCTTTCACCCTCCCCCTCTACATTGAAAGAACCATTGACATAAGTAACACTAGCAATCACCAGGCACGCAAACCTCACTTCTTGAAGACAAGGCAGACCACTCTCCTATGCTAACAAGCAGTAGTTGAGGCAAATCCTTAAGACAATTGAAATCGAGCCATCGTACCCAATGGGACTCCCACACCAAACGGTGTGAGGTCTAGTTGGGACTTCATACTGGGGTGATCCCTTGAATGTTGGTGTGTCCAACACCGTCAACGAATTGAAAAAGTGGAAATGCTATATTAGAAGAATCTTCTATAAAACGTCTATAATAGCTAGCATAACTGATGAAGCTATGCACCTATATTGGTGTATTAGGTGTAGGAAAATTTAATATTACCTCTACTTTTGTAGGATCAACCCAAATTCCTGCAACTGAAAGCAGGTGTCCCAATGCTATTCCTTCTTTCATCATCATATAGCATTTTACTGTACTAAAAGAAACATGTGTTTTCTTACATATTTTAAGCACTTTATCTAGGTTTTCCAGACCTTCTTCAAAAGAATTCCCATATAGGGTGAAGTCCTCCATGTAGATTTCAACACTATCATTTACTAGATAAAAATAAATAAAAATAAATAAATAAATAAATAAATAAAATAAATAAATAAAATAAATAAATAAAATAAAATAAAATAATAAATAAATAATAAATAAAATAAAATAAAATAAAATCCTAATATTGCCCGTCGAAAGGTAGTGGGTGCATTATAGAGACCGAATGGGAGGACTCAAACTAAGACCTTGAATTACCCTAGGAAAACTCTTCTCTGAGATTGATTTGATTTTTTGTGTCATATTTGGCTAGATCTGCATCAGCGCTTCCCCTGGGTCTAGAGATAGAGCACTTCAGTGCACCCTAGCCTTCTCTACACTTGTGTTACAGAGCACTGATGCCCATTATGCACCTATGTTGATCCCTGTTAGATGAAAAAAATTGCATTCCTATGCGTTTCTCTCTAATTTGCTTTGGTCCAACAAGTTTTCCTTATGTCTCTAAGTGTGTCCATATCTCTGTAAAGTCAATCCATTGTGTGAAATTGTGTGTCTTTGCTTTCATTTTTGTAAAAAGAAATCCCGCTCAATCACTGGAGGGGTTGAATTGTGTGTGAGTGTTAATCATCTATGAGTGTCATCACCTTTTTGATAATATTTTGTTTCATTCTTTCTTTCTTCTTGTCAATTCAAATTTGTATGTATAGATTGATTTTTGAATTTGAAAAGTAACTTTTACATTACAATTAAGGTTTGTGTGGTTTCTTTTCATCAGCGATCAATTTGAATTCATATGTTTCTTTGCATTTGAAATTTTAAAAGAAAACAAAACAACAACAATTATTTGCATTACATATAAGCCTTTGATTTTTATTAGAATAGTGAAGTCGAGGTGATCGATTATTGCATCACTTGTTTGTTGCATTGTTGACTCATTTCTTCTTCCCCTACTTAGTTAGGCCTTTCATTGTTAAAAGGAAAACAAAAGGAGTTCTTTATATCGTATTAGTTGCATCGTAGGTGTGATAAGGTGACATCAAGTTTTGAGCCTTGAAATCGAAACATAATTCAAGATAAACTCTAAAATTAACCTCAATTAACCTAAGGAGTGTTTGAAACATTAAAGCAAACATATAGAGGTCTAGGCTAGAGACATGTTCAAACGTCTTTAAACATAGGAGTTGTAGTTTCTTGTTAGTGTTACAATCCGGGGGTGTTATCCCATTCCACATACGTAAGTGTATCAGACCCTTCTCCATGTACCTTAAGGTATATCGGATGGCGCTACATGCATGATAAGTATATGGGAACACTCTCATTGAATGATTATGCATTAGATAGCATTATGTTGTAGCGGCTGCAAAACCGTTTAAAATTTCGATCTGTACTCAAATTTTGGATCCTATGATTGATCGTTCCTTAGTCACTTATTTGGTAAGCTAGCGATCTCAAGCTTCCCTCTTCGGTATTAAGAGTCGTTCACGCTCTTATCTTTCTATAGCATGTATCATCTTTGGGCAGGGCATTATCACTCATCATGCAAAGGGAATTTTGTTTTGCTTCAAGGGGAAATCTGCCTAGCCTCCCTTAACATTCGAAACTGCACAGTGGTTTCTGCCAGTGTCCTTCCCTCAGCCGAAACCACTGTCTCCAGAAACTGTGCAGTTTTTTCCCTCAATTATCCTGTATGCCTTGTATCCTGAAACCGTGTAGAAGTGTCCTCCCAAGACCTCATCCCACAGTATTGTCTTGCATTCTAAAACTGCGTAGTTTTCCCCCCCAACTGCTCAGTCTACCTTACATCCTGAAATTGTGCAGATGTGTCCTCCCAGGGCCTCATCCCATAACAGTCACTGCCCATTGAAACTGCAAAAATGTGTCTCTAAGTGATCATAAGAAGGATGGCATGCTAGAGGACTCTCAAGAAGTTGAGGAAGAAGATAAGCAGACCAAGGAACCCAAGGTATGATAGAAGGTTGGGACCACATGAAGACTCCATTTGATGCACAACCCTTTGGAGGGAAAGTGTTGGTGTTTAGATATGAATCATACAATTCACCCAATTCCACATTAATTATCAACCCGGGGCTTGATAGGTTATTTCAAGGCTACCATGCAAGGTATATGCAGGTTTCCTTACCTAAAAATGAACATTCAATCATAAACATAACAATGTGTAACAACAATTAATAAATGTAACAACACTCAGAGTAATAGCAAGTTAAGGCTCACAACAATACACTGATAAATCATCACACAACAAGAAAATAACATAACATAAATAAACCTATGCACACAGCTAATTCAACAGTACCTAGTGAGGAGAGTGGGCCCAACTCCTTAATTAGGGTTGCGGCAAGATCAAGAACTATAAAATGCTCAGAAGATCAGATATTGCATTAATAAAAATATCATTACAGAGGTCTATTGTTACAACTCATAATTCTCTTGTATCTCTTAACAGTGGCTTTCCCAGCCCTGTAACACTACTTACATATTTCATTTAACAATTGTCAATGTCTAAGATTACGACAGTTGTCTGCCTACAAATACGTAGCAATTCTTAAGATACAACAGAACATAAAGATAACACTTGTGTTGGTCGATAAGTTGAACCACCGTTGCAGCTGATATCCAAAGATAGCGATGCCAACTCGATAATCATCATATGCTGAATCATGGTCTTGAGCACCATTCCTTCGAATATGCAAGGAAACTTAAGTTAGCAAGTCGCTTTAGGTAATAATCCCTTACAACTACGCTTCATCCATTAATAATTCACAAAGACATGAAAATAGGTATACCTTTGTGGTTTAGAAAACAAATCGACCAAAAAGGACATGAAATCAGTACAGGAAATGTATAAAAAGGACGGTAAAAAGTAGGCAAATTTAGCAACCAACATCTCCCCTCAACTAGCCTTTCTACATGTCCTCATGCAGTCATCTTCTACGCAAATCTAGGATAGAGCTACTGTGGTCAACATGGAGCTCTGCAAGGTCATATTTCGTGGCCATTTCTATTTCGGGAACCTTTTATCCATCTATGTGAAGGAATTCCTTCCACGGATTCTTGTTTACCACATAAGTTGGTGTGTACTGCTCAACTGATAACCAAACAATGGGAAATCGAAATCTCAGACCCATCCATCGGGTCCCACAATGCTGAATACATGTGATATATTGTGCTATTCTTTCCAAATCCCAAACAAAATTAGGGGCCCCAAAAGGTTCGCATATCCTTATTGCTGATGAAAACAACATCCATCGTTTCTAACAATCACCCTGGGCCTCCTTCTGACAAGTAAAAATCTGCTTTGTACACATGTCGGCACACCACTTCTTTGTTGCCAGCATCTGACCCTTTCGTCCTTCTATTTCCAAGAAGGTACAATGTTTGTTAAAAATATTCATAGCCTTACAATGCTCCATTTGAATTACAAGTTCCTTGTTCGCTTGGTCCTCTTTGAATGTGTCGAAGGCTTTCTTCCATTTAACCTTGTTAATCGTGAAGGAGGTGAAGGCTCTCAGCTGAATATCCCCCACATATGGCACTGGATTGAATGATTGATCGTTCCCCAGAAAATACTCGTGCATCTAGAGTTCGCACATAAGTGTTGGTTCAGGATATTGTGACCCTTTAGGATCCCTATAAACTGTATTGGATCTTGGATTTCATGGCTTATCTCCTAATGGATGCTCTCCAAACAGAGGAACAAGAACTGTTCATGGAGACATAGAGCGTAACTATAACAGGAGGTCAGCACGCCATCCCCTGATATGCCAGAGAAAACATTTCATCTTTGTCGGCCTTCAGTAGCTGCACTTGCTCCTCTAATTCCTCAATATTTTTCTGTTGCTTCTCTTGTTTCCACTTTGCTTTCTCCATCTGGATCATATAATCAGTTACTACTTTCACAGCTTGTTCTTGAATTCCTCTCACTCCTTCTCGGTGGGCTTCCAAAGGGATAGACCCTCGTTCAAGGCGAGATGCAGTAGCTTGCCATTTCTGAATTTCTGCGGTTAACAAGAATTCTCGCGACTCAAATAGATGTAAAAATGACTTGGTCTGTGCGACTGTTGAGGTTGTGCGCTTGTCTTCAATCCTCACTACTGCTAAAGTGGTTTAGGCTCTATAATTTACGGCAACCCGACCAACATTCCTCTTATGCTTCCTCACCCATCTTCGTAAGTGTAACACTTGCTTCCTTCGCTTTAAATTTTCCATTTTTAATTGCATATTCTCCTTAAAATGTGATCAGTACCTTTCTTGGATGGGGGCCCTTCTCTTTTCGCACTATTCAATGAATTCTTGCTTGATAACGACCTCCTCCATTGGTCTCACGACTAGTGTTGGATTTGGCGGATTGACGTCAATGAACTCACTAACCTACTCCTGTTTCACCCTTATTTCTTCTATCTATTCCATAACTCGGGGGACGGCCCCAACACCTTCTTCCGCAGGTCTTGGAACCTCCATATCTTTCGTGAATGGCTTCGGAGCCACTACAGGCCCTTCCAATGTAGCATTATCGACACCCTTTTCCTATGGTTGCTCTATTGCCCTGTCATCTTCTTCCATTTGCTCAGAAATTGGTTCTAACCCTTGTGGGTTGGTACCATCAACAACATTTTCTTCCAATGGCTCTATGGAAACAACATCAACCACAATTTCTTCAACTTGCCCTTTGATCGAAACTCATTCTTGTGTAACAGTGTTGACCACCAGTTCTTCATTTTTCCCAATTTGTCTACCAGTCGACACTGGTTCTTGTGTGACAATGTTGATGATCGTGCCCGTAGTTGTCCCTATAAATCTTAGTATTGGAGGAGAGATATTTTCTTTCATTGAGCATCTAGGGGAGCAGAATTTTCTTCCCCCTCTTGGCAGGGAAGTGAAAAAAGGAGAACAAAAGATATCCTCCTCAATTTCCATCCTTTCACCACCTACTGCTTGAAGTCCTTCAATTTTTTCTCCTTCCCCTTTAATTATTGGTTGTTCTACACTCTCCTTCTCCTTTTCCTCATGTGCCACATGTTCTTCTATTTCGTCGCTTGCTGGACAGTTGACGCTAGTTCTTGTGTAACAACATCGACTAAGACTCATGTTTCTTCCACCGGTTCCTCCACCACTTTGGCAGGTGACGTTGGTTCTTGTGTAACAACGTCACCTATAGTTTCTTTCATTATCGGAAATTCTTCCATTAATTTAGCAATTGATGTTGGTTCTTCTCTAATAGTGTCTCCTACGCTTCCTTCTACTTCCATTGCTCCTGCTTCCAGGTCAGAGTTCGACGCTGGTTCTTTTGTACTAGCATCGCCTACACTCCCTTCTACCTCCATTGCTTCTACTTCCAAGCCGGTAGTCGATGTTGGTTCTTGTGTGACAGCATCACCTGCAGTCCCTTCCTCTGCTAGCGATTCTTTTGTAGCTTGTTCCATTGCCAATCCCTGTAATTGTTCGACAACTGACGTTGGTTCTTGTGTAGCAGTGTCGTCTACGGCTTATTCCTCTGCCACTGATTCTTCTTCCTCTCTTGTCGGCATCATGGCCGCAAGTTCCTCTTCTACTAGTTCAGCGAATTGTGGCCAAGCCGCAGGAGTTTGTGACAGGGCATGCACCACCAGGAGCCTGACAGGCCCATGGTTTGTGAGGACCACCAATGGTTAGTGCGATTGACGAGCAGACCATGGGTTTAATTGAAGGTCATTCCATAAGAAATATGGCATATCCAGAGAATTCACATGATGGAACCAAAGGCGTGCAAGAAGTTTTGAAATGGTATTTTAACAAGTTACAAAGCCAACCTTCGTAAGTAATGTATCACACAATGAAGTATGCGACCTCGACCCATGGATGCGGCAAGGATTTCTGATCATATCCGCTTCCCTTCTGAACCATAATTTCTCCTGCCTACAAGAATAATTATGGAAATTCTGGTAAGGGCAATTTCCAAGCGAATCATTTTTTCCCTCCTTGTGGCAATCCACTGACAGTCGATATAATTTCTTCAGTGACAGGATTGTCCAGCCCATGGACTCTGGAATAATTCCCATCCAAATTCAATGCAAATTCGATTGTAATGGCCTCATCGAGTCCTTGCAACCTCTCAAAATAGGTGTTCCAACCTGCATCTTTAAAAACTTGCCATACATTTGGATGGCATTGGACTTGTGTTGTGTCTTCTGATTCGTGCTTGACTGCTATGTCTTCCTATTCATGCCTAACCGTTGTGTCTTCCTGTTCATGCCTAACTTCTTTCCCACCCATTCTGCCAGTTTCTGTGTAGCAGCAAAACCATTGAGGAGAGTGTTAGCCAGTAAACTTGTGATGACAGGGATTGCAGTGGCAAAGGACGCAATGATAGGGAAATTTGAGCAAATGTTATGTCGAAAATCAATGGTAGATCATGGTAATAATGGAAATTATTTCAACACATTGGAAAGGACCGTGATTTAATGCAATCGTTCATGGTTAAAGTTCCAATGCGGATGGTTAAATGTGAAAGGTGTGGTGGGGATCAGAATAATGATCGTGGAATGTACGAGTTGGAGCGAGGTTCAACAATGATAATGACAGATCATCATTGTTATTAAATATGACTTCTTTAACATGAAATACGATACCTCCCCCCAACTAAGGGATGACTGTCCACTGTCATGTCTAGTCATGTCATAGGTGAAATATCAATCAAATCCATGAAGTCGATTAGGGACGTACCTGGTGACTTACCTTGACGGAGTAACAACACTAGCGAAGTACTTCAACAGAATCACCACAAATGGAGTAACAACACCAGAGGAGTAACAACACCAGTGAAGTACTTAGACGAAATCAACATCTGCAGAGTAACAAAACTGGAGGAATAACAACACCAGTGAAGTACTTAGAAGAAATCAACATCAGCAGAGTAATGGCACTGGAGGAGTAACAATGCTAGTGAAGTACTTAAATGAAATCAACATCCGCAGAGTAACAACACCTGAGGAGTAACAGCACCAGTGAACTACTTAGACGAAATTAACATCCATAGAGTATCAACACTGAGGGAGTAACAACGATAGTGGAGTACTTGTAAGAAAAATAATGATAAAGTAGTAACAACATTTTATTATGTGTGTGCGTGTGTGTGTCTTTTTTGAATTAAACAAGAGGTGTAGAGGAAGAGTTCTTTGCACTAACAATTTCAAAACCAAAATTATCAGAGAGATGTTTAATAAAGGAGCCTTTAGAAATTGGACGGTGATACAATATGAGGCGATGACCATTTACAATCAGGGGAGTATGTGCATCAGCGATTGTTACTAGTCTAATAGTCTCGTTATCAAATACCGTGTCAACTTCATATGGTCCCATCCATCTAGAGCAAAGTTTTCCTTTAAAATATTTGAACTGAGAGTCATAGAGAAATGCCCAATCTCCTCTTTGAAACACCTTTTTCTTAATAAATTTATCATGGCATTTAGTTCGCTACTGCTAAATCACAGCAGTGTTTTGGACAACTATCAAACGAATTTCACCCAACTCATTTAACTGTTCCAATCGGTGTTTTTGGGCTTCCAAAATATTCAAACCTACTTCAAAGGTTGTCATGAGCGTTTTAATTTCAAATTCCACCAGAAACAAAGGGGATTTCCCATAAACAAGCTCATATGGTGAAAATCATGTTGTGTTCCGCCATGTTGTTCTATATGCCCAAACTGCCTCAGGAAGTTTTTAGCCGAATTTCGGCAATGGTTTGCTACAATTTTTGTAAGGATATTCTCTGGCACTTTATTTGTACTCTCGCCTGAGGATGATATGGAGATGTCACCCTATGCTTGATTCCATACTTCTTTATAATTCCTACTATCAGATGTAATGTGAACTGCGCCCCTCCATCTAAAACTATCTCTCGAGGAGCTCAATACTGACTGAAAATTTCTGTGAATAAGAAGCTTGAGACAACTTGTTCTGTTGCTTTCGCAACAGCCTTGGCATCTACCTGCTTTGTCACATAATCTGTGCAGACCAGAATGTGGACTTTCTGATGTGAAGGTGGATTGAATGGCCTAACGAAATCGATAGCCCATTTCTCAAAGAGCTCAAGAGCTAGTTGAGGCTAAAAGGACATCTCATCTGATCGACTAGGCTATCCCATCCGTTGGAAGCTATCACAGCCTCGAACATATTTCCTTGCATCACGAAAAATAGAGGGCTAATAGTACCCCATATATAACACCTTATGACTTGTCCGCTTATCTGCAAAATGCCCTCCACAGGGGCCATCATGAGCAGCTTTCAAGACATCATAGATGTAATCTTCTCCTATGCAGTGCCATATTTTTTTATCAGGTCCTGTATGAAAGAGGTGTCCCTCTATCCACGAATAGCTTGCACTATAATGGTACTTTTCATTTAGCAAGATAGTTAGCAATTTCTGCATACCATGGAGTGTGAGTAGAAAATGGAAAAGGATGTTCACCTGGAAAACTATCCCCTACATGTGTACCTTCATCATTAGTATCCAGCCTAGACAGGAAATCTACAACTACATTATATCTCCCTGGCTTATCTACAATGGTAATATCAAATTCTTGAATTAATAATAACCATTTCGTAATACGTTAAGGAGTTATCGGTTTATTCATTAGATACCTTATGGTTGTACGATCAATGTGCACGAAAGTGGAATACCCTATAATGCAATGCCAAAAATTATTAATAGCATAAATAACAGCCAAAAACTCTTTTTGAGTTATCATATAGTTTAGTTCAGCGAGAGTCAGATTCTTGCTGATGTAATAGATCGCTTATGGTTTCTTGTCCTCTTATTGTCTCAAGATTGCCCCTACTCTTGAGTGAGAAGAATTTGTAGAGATATGAAACGGGAGATTCCAGTCAGGACCACGTAATATCATAGCTTTGCAAACTAGCTCTTTGATTTCCACGAAGGTTGTTTCACATTCATCTATCCACACAAGCTTTGCATCCTTAGGTAACAATTGGAAAAGTGGAAATGATATATTAGAAGAATCTTCTATAAAACGTCTATAATAGCCAGCATAACCGATGAAACTATGCACCCGTGTTGGTGTCTTAGGTGTAGGAAAATTTAATATTACATCTACCTTGACAAGATCAACCCAAATTCCTACAGCTGAA
The DNA here is from genome assembly GCA_000404065.3 of Pinus taeda. Taxonomy (NCBI): domain Eukaryota; kingdom Viridiplantae; phylum Streptophyta; class Pinopsida; order Pinales; family Pinaceae; genus Pinus; species Pinus taeda. Next base: position 183,285 of record APFE030525998.1, read on the forward strand.
AGCAGGTGTCCCAACACCATTCCTTCTTTCATCATCATATGGAATTTTACTGTACTAAGAGAAACATGTGTTTTCTTACATCTTTTAAGTACTTTCTCTAATTTTTCCAGACCTTCTTCAAAAGAATCCCCATATGGGGTGAAGTCCTCCATGTAGATTTCAACACTATCATTGACTAGATCAGAAAAAGTTCCTAATATGGCCCATTGAAAGGTAGTGGGTGCATTACAGAGACCAAATGGGAGCACTTGATATGCAAAGGTTCCCCAAGGACATGTGAAGGTAGTTTTGTCTTGATCCGCATGAGCTATTTGGATCTAGTTGTACCCACTAAATCCTCCAAGAAAGGAGAAGAACTTCTTTCTGGCTAATGTATCAAAGACCTAGTGAATAAAGGGTAAGGGAAAATTATCTTTTTAAGTTGCTTTATTTAATTCCCTGTAATGAACACAAATATGTTGCTTGTCATTCTTCTTTGAAACAAAGACTAGTGGGGATACCCATTGACTGCACGAAATTGGGTAAATAAATCCCTCATCTAATAGTTTATGTAGTTCGTCTTTGACAATGTTCTTTAAAGCAGGATTCATTCTTCTTTGTGGTTTCCTAACAGGTTGACATTCTTCTTTAATGTATATGTGATGAGTACATAAGTCAGCAGGGATTCCTTCCATATCTGTCTATTCCCAAGTGAAGGCTTCTTTCTATTTCCAAAGGATTTTCAGTAATTGTTCAAACTAAGAAGGTGAAAGGTTAGGATTGTAGGTTTTAACCCCATACAGAAATTACCTGCATACGAATTCTAAAACACAGAAAATAAACAATGTGAGAGCATAACACATAAAACACATATAAACAGAGGCTTTAACATTGTCTTTGAATTAGATAATAATAATAATAAAAATAAAAAATAAAAAATAAAAAATAAAAAATTCACTCTGAGTTGCGCGTGCATCGATTAGGGCAAGAAACGCAACGCGTTGAACTGCTGCCATGGACGCTCCAGGGGGCGGAGAGGCCCTCCCCCCCTCCATTATCGACTGAAATCACATTCAAAAAGCTTTTGACCCAGAAAGGGAAAAAACGGCCAAACCCTGAAGTTCCAACGTTTATCAAAAATCTTGAAGAAATACCAGAGATCGCGCTGCCTAAAGAACAACCAATCAAAATAGCTCTTGCACTTGTGGACAGCGGATTGGTCGGGCAATTTATGGGTCGTTGGCCATCAACAAAATCGACAGATGAATGGGTTCAACGAAATTGGAGGCCTCTGCTGAAGAACAACGTGATCTGCTATGCTGTCGGCCGAGGATTTTTCATCTTGGAATTCACTACCAAGGAAGATCGTGATCTGGTGTTCAGAAATGGTCCGTATTTCATGGGAAACCAAGGCCTTTTCCTGAACAAATGGACCCCTGATTTCGATCCTTCAGTCGATGTTCCAAAGGAGGTCCCTGTTTGGGTCTGGCTCCCTAATCTGCCGATCCACTGCTGGAGCTACCAATCTCTTCAAAAGATTGGAAATGGGCTGGGTCAATTCATTGACAAAGATGATAATAAAGGCCAATACACCTGCGTAAGCATCTGCGTGGAAGTTGACTTGGAAGCTAGTCTACCGGAAGCCATTAAACTCACAGTGGGAGATTGGCAGCACTACCAGAAACTGGACTACGAGAAACTACCCTTCAAGTGTAGAATCTGTCATGAGCATGGTCATTTCCAACGAAACTGCCCTAAAGCCCCATCAAGGGACAAGGCGGAAGAAGAAGGATGGAAAGAGATAAAAAAGAGCAAAGTAATATCAAAAGCCACTGAACAGACAAAATCTGGGACAATGGGGAACCCCCAAGCCAATTCTTAGAATAAACCAATCACAAAAGAAGGCCCCCCTTCAGCTAAAAAGGTGAATGTAACAGCGAATTAGGAAGAAACTGAAGACCAATCGAATAAAATGAAAGAAACCGAAGAAAACTCTCTGGATCCCCTAGTAGATGTTGAACAAAGGGGAACCGAAGGGAATGAGGATCACATCAGCCCAGCCTTTGATTCAGGGGAAGAGTCGGAAGAGAGAGACACCGAATCATATGGGTCACAAATCACTCCTATCAAATCAACTAGGGGACGAAAATCCAAGAAGAAACAGAGAGAGGAGAAAACGTATCTGGATGCTCTTAAAGGTTCCCAGAAAACTCTAAAAGGAATGATGAACACCAGATCTGGGCGCAAGCAGAGTAGGGCTCCAAAAGGAGCCATCACCTCCCAAGGCAGTAAATAATGAAATACGTCTCCTGGAATTGCAGAGGGTTAGGCAGCAGACTGAAAGAAGAAGCCCTGAAAGACATTGTTAAGATTCATTCGCCTGAAATCCTTCTCATCCAGGAGACAAAGATGGAGGATATTACGCTCCTCCAAAATAGTAAGACATACTGGCACAAAGGTCCTGAAAGAGCTGACAGTGCAAGGGGAGCCTCTGGTGGGTTTGCCACCTTCTGGGACAGCTCAAAATATGAACTGATTCAAGAAGAAATCTGCTCTCACTGGATTTTCATTCAGCTCCTTCACAAAGACTCTGGGCAACAAGTAAGTACGTTTAATATTTATGCTTCGGTCCTTCCAGTTGAGAAAAAAATTTGTTGGGACTCGCTTCAGTCCTTTCTTTTACTGCACAAGCTAGGAAATATCATTATTGCAGGTGATCTGAATGTCACTCTTACCATTGATGAGAAAAAGGGGGGCTCCCCAGTAAGGGATCCAGCTAGAGAATGGGTGGAAGACGTAATGTTAGACTGGGATCTTGAGGATATCAAGCCTTCTGGCGGAAAATTTACCTGGACCAATAAAAGATTAAGGCCCAACCACATAGCTGCTCGTTTGGATAGATTCCTTGTCCAATCCTCTTTCCTCTCATGTGGCCTAACTGCCTCATCTAAGATTCTCCCAAATTGCACATCTGACCATAAACCCATCAGTCTCGAGCTATCCCTTGATGGAAACCTTGGCCCAATACCTTTTAGATTTAGTCCCTTGTGGACTCAGCAAGATGGTTTCTAGGATGTGGTTTCGGAAGCTTGGAATCGACAGATCCTGGGATCTCCTTTCTATGTGTGGGAAGAAAAATTGAGGGGCCTTAAAAGAAAACTCAAGGAGTGGGCTAAAAACCTGAAAACACCCACTGCCAAGAGAAAATAATCCTTAGAAAACCTTGCTACCCATCAATTTGCAATGGAGAAATCTGTTATATCTCAAAATCTAATTCAAAGAGAAGTTGAGCTGCAAAAAACTCTCCATAGAGACAGTAGGGAAGAAGAGGAGTACTGGAGACAAAAATCCAGAAACTTATGGCTACAGGCTGGCGACAAGAATACCAAATCTTCCACAAGCAAGCCGAACCTCGCAAGCAACTTAAATCTATATCAGAAATTCGATCCCAAGACATAGTGGTCAAAGATTTTGAAGGCATCAAAAGTGTTGCTTACACATTCTTCAAAGAGCTTTATACGGCTCCTGAAAATCCTCCTTTAGACCTCCAAGCCTACCCCTTTGACCGAATCCCTCATTGTGTTCATGAATCTGTCAACGCTATGCTGACGGCTCCGATCAGCATGGATGAGCTCAAGAAGGCTTTGGACGACATGGAGCCAAATAAAGCTCCCAGGCCTGATGGGTTCAATGCCAGATTTTTTCAATCTTGCTGGTCTACTATCAATAAAGATCTTTTGAGAATGATCAGGAAATCTCAAGCCTGTTCCAAGATCGGAGGCAGCACCAACTCGACCTTTTTGGCCCTGATCCCAAAAGAGAAAGGAGCTACGGATTTTGGCAGATTTCGACCCATTTCACTATGTAACACCAGCTACAAACTGATCACCAAAACAATAGCCATCCGTCTCAAGAATGTTTTGCCAGATATCATTCCAGAAAATCAAGGAGGTTTCATCAAGGGGAGAAAGATTTTGGACAATATTGTGCTGGTGCAAGAAGCAGTTCATTCAAGTTGCCAGCGAAAAGAAAAAGGCATGGTGATAAAGCTTGATCTAGCAAATGCTTTTAACAGGGTGAAACATGGTTTCCTCTATGCTGTTATGAGGAAATTGGGCTTCTCTCCCTCCTTCATAAATTGGTTGAAAGCCTGCATCGGCTCTCCATGGATTGCGCCGCTGGTCAATGGCCGCTCAACAAAGTTCTTCAACGCATCAAGGGGATTAAGACAGGGTTGCCCGCTGTCCCCACTCCTCTACGCTATTCAAGCCTCTGTGCTTAGTTTCCAACTTGATAGCTATCAACAAATCCAGACTCTGCCAGGACTCAGATTGGCTTCCAATATTAAAGACATTAACCATGCCCAATTTGCCGATGATACTCTGTTGCTTGGAGGAGCGAGCATAAACTCTGCTAGATCCTTTAAGAAAGAGCTGGACACTTACAAGGAGGTCTCGGGCAGCAAGATAAACTATCGCAAAAGCACTATCTACGGATGGAACTGTTCGGTCAAGGAACTGGCTGATATTGCCAGGCTCTTAGAGATGAAAGGAATTCAGACCTGGGAGTTTCAAAAATACCTGGGGATACCAATCTTCAAATCCATTCCCAAAGTTTCTCATTGGATGCCCATGCTTGACAAACTAAAATTAAGAATTCAAGCTTGGGGAGCCACTTGGCTGAACAATGCGGGGAAGGTTGTCCTAATGAAATCCATTCTCACAAGCATGCCCCTTTATCAACACTCCATTATGTTGGCTCCCAAAACCTTCATTAGTAAAATGGACTGTCTGCTGAGAAGATTTCTATGGGAAGGGGGGAAAATAATGAAAAAAGACTCCATTTAGTCAAGTGGGACACTATTAAAAAACCAATGCTGGAAGGAGGTCTTCAATTAAGAGATCTGGGTGCCCAGAATCTCTCTTTGGGCACCAAAATTCTTTGGATTATTGTTGTTGGAAAGGTGAGCTGGAGTAAGGAGTGTTGTGGAAGAAATACTTCAAAGGACAGCCGCTGAGGTGTTTGGACCAGCCTCCAAAAATCAGCAAAGGTTCTCCGATTTTCAAACTCTATCTTACTGCTATGGAACATTTCAGTCACAAACTCTACTGGATACCAGGTAATGGGAAAAAAATCAAAATCTGGGAAGATCCAATCCTAGGTGAACAGCCTCTGAATCAGGTTGAAGGACTAACAAACATTAAAAACTGGCTACAATCCAATAACCTGAACACCCTGTGGGACATTTCAAATTGGACCAATGGCAATGGACGACGGTGGGATAGCTGGTACTTGGGAGAGATCCCCCAAAGGCTGCAGACTGAAGGTTCACTTCTTATAGACAATCTTCAAGGAAAATCTCCAATCAAAGCAACAATTAAAGACAAAAGAGGGTGGGGCTCCACCTCAGGCAACTACACAGTTTCAGAAGGATACAAAAGCATAACAGCTACTACTAATGTTCCCCTTGATCCTACTCAATGGAGATTTATTTGGGCCTTTCCTTCGCTCCCCAAAATCGACTTTTTCTGTTGGACGTTAGCCCATAACAGCATTCTCACCAGAGATAATCTGAGAAAACGCGGAATGGAAGGGCCATCCAGATGCCCTTTGTGTTTGTCAGAGGAAGAGTCGGTTAACCGCCTGATGTTACTATTCCCCTTTGCCCGTGAGGTCTGGAGGGGGGTCCTAAGATCAGGAGATGTGGAGCTTCTTGGTAACATTCTCGCCCTACTTCACAATTGGATCAAATTGTCCCCATTCAATCTTACAAAAAAATGCCTCCTCCAAACAGCCTGTATTTGGATTCCAAAATTTACCTGCTGGAAACTATGGTTGGAGAGGAACAATATATTGTTCAGGGATGAAAAATGCAACTGTAGCAAAATCATCATAAAAATCCAAGCTTTACTGGGAGAGACATTGGACACCAAACATGGTTTAAAGAACGAAGCAGCTCTGGACAATACGGAAGAGATCTGGTTCAAAGAACTTGTTCCAAACTACGATCCCAAAATCATACCTCTAGCTATCCATCAAGCTAACTGGGAAATTCGCCTGGAAGAACAGGAGTTTATCAAATGGCAGTCTGCTTTGGGGGAACACTGTTTTTTCTTCGACGGGGCCTCTAAAGGCAACCCCGGAGCTGCAGGTGGGGGTGGGGTTATTCTGAACCCGGATGGTTCAACTGAAATTCGGTTCCATTGGGGGCTGGGCCTCGAATCCAATAACAGAGCAGAAGCTCTGGCTCTGTGGCAAGGGCTCAAGTTGGCTATCAAAAGGAATCAGTTGACTTTGTCGGTCTTTGGAGACTCCAAGCTGATTATTCAAGCTTTGAACCTCAACTCAACTCCTTTGCAGATTCAATTAGCCTCCATATTCAAGAAAATCAAGTTAAAGCTGCTCCAATTCCGGAAAATATCCTTCTTTCACATTCTGAGACATCTGAACAGTCAAGCCAAACTGGAAGCCAACCTGGGCTCTACCCGCTGTAGAAGATCACTTCTAGTTAACTCAGAAGAATCGACTTGCATTATCCCTTAACTACTGATTGGAAGGGATTCTGCCTCCAAAAAAGCGTGCTTAAGGATCCAATTAAATCTGTAGGGGCGGGATACAAACGAGGAGAGCTTTCTGTCCCTGAGAAAGGAATTAAAATCAGTTCCATAAACATTGTTACCCAGCTAGACGCTTGGGCTCAAAGACTGGTAGCCAGAAGAGGTAAAGGATTGACCGCAAACAGCAGAGAGAACCGAGCTGATGATTAGGTTCCAGGTCTCACTGGACTGTCAAGCCATCAGTTGGGCGAACATAAGTTGGACTCCGGGCAGAGGAACAGAAGCATCATCGGTTGGGCAATGGAAATTCCAGGACTAATTCACCCTCTTATCCCACTCCAGCATAGTAAAAACACACAGGCCTTCAGATTTGATGAAGCTCTAAATATGTGGATCAAATTACCTCTGTGATGTAATTTCAGTACGCGGCAGCTGTTTTGCCGCTTAATAAAATCCATACCCGTTAAAGTCTAAAAAATAAACACATATACACATAGATTTTCCCCCAGATCCCAAAACTGGGACTACTAGCTTGATTTTTCATTATATTTCTTTCAATGTTACAATACATATTTATACATGCCGAAGCATCCAATACCATGGACCAAAAAAACCATCACGTCCAAAACCATGGACCGAAAACCATAGGTAGGTCTGCCCAACCTAATATAGGGTCAAAAAAAAAAAATCCTGGGGCACTGCCCTAGACCCCATAGAGGGGGGCCACCCACCCCCTGTCACCCCCCAGCTGCACAATCAGCGCAACGAAAGGGGGGGCTCTTCCCCCACTCTAACCCCCAGGTTCACTACGTAGGTTAGTCGTGGAAAGAATATAACACAACCCAACATTCTCCCACTTGTTGCTTTCTTTCCACAAGAGAGCTTAGTCATTTTTCCAGCCCTGAAATGCCCATTGTTTCTCTACACTAGGAGAACTTCTTAGAGCTCACAGATTTTGTCAATGCATCTGCAATATTCCTCAAAGTGTCCACCTTTACCAGCAACACCTTTTTGTCTTCTATCATATCCCTCACTAAGTGATACTGAACATCAATTGGCTTTGTCTTTGAATGATAAGCAGGGTTCTTTGCCAAGAAAATTGCACTTTGGCTGTCACAGTCTATCCTTATAACTCTCTATCCTAACCTCATACTTGAACACAATCTCTGCAACCAAACTACTTCCTTTCTTGCATGAGTGGCTGCCATGTATTATGCCTCTATAGTTGATAGTGCCACTACAGATTGCTTCTTACTCATCCAACTGACTGCACCTCCAAATAGGTTAAACACATACCCACTTATAGATCTTATCTGATCCAAATCTCCAGGCTAGTCTGCACCAATAAAGCCACAGATATCCAAAACTTTGTCTAATCCTGGTCTTCCTTGGTAGCACAAACCATAATCACTAGTGCCACGCAAATACCTAAAAACCCGCTTCACTGCTGTCCAGTGCTCCTTCCCTAGTTTTGACATAAACTTGCGCAATACTCCCACTGCATGTGCAATGTCTGTTCTAGTACAGACCATTGCATACATCAAGCTACCGACTGCACTTGCATATGGAACACGGGACATGTCCTCTTGCTCTTCTTGTGTCTTGGGACATTGTTCAACAGATAACCTCACGCCTACAAGAATAGGAACCTTCATCGGTTTACTATCCTGCATATTAAACCTCTGCAGTATTGTCTTGACATACTTCCTCTGGTTTAACCAAAGCTTCCTCTTTGCCCGATCTCTTTTATTTTCCATGCCCAAAATATAGTTTGCAGCACTGAGATCTTTCATGTCGAATTTGGAGGACAATTGGGTCTTCAAATCCTGGATAATTTCTTTTTCATTTCCAACGAGCAACATATCATCCACATACAAGACCAGATAAATAACACAGTCACCAATTAATTTAAAATACACACAGTGATCTGCTTTGCTTCTGGTGAAGCCAAATCCTCGTATAAATGTATCAAATTTCTGATACCACATCCTTGGTGACTGTTTTAACCCATACAGAGACTTCTTTAACTTGCATACCAGTTCTTTCTTACCCTTCACCACAAAGCCTTCAAGTTGATTCATGTAGATCTCCTCTTCCAGATACCCATGAAGAAATGTTGTCTTCACATCCATATATTCTACCTCAAAATCAAAATCAGCAACAACAGATAAAAGTAATCTAATAGAAGTTACCTTGGCAACAGGAGAAAAAATATCACCAAAATCAATTTTCGACACCTGGGAATAACCTTTTGCTACCAATTGAGCTTTGTATTTCTCCACCTTTCCTTTTGCATTTGTCTTCTTCTTGAACACCCATTTGTTGCCAATGGGTTTCCTTCCAGCCGACAACTCCACCAGATCCCAAGCATCATTTTTGTGCAAAGATGCCATTTCATCAACCATGGCCTCTTTCCAGAGTTTCCCATCCTCTGAATCTATTGCTTCCTTCACAGTTCTAGGATCATCATTAGTAATACACAAAGAAAAATTTGAACAAAAAGCAGATGGACTATACCTTTCTGGCTGCCTTCTTTCTCGAACTGATCTTCTTACACTCGGAGTTTGTGGCTCTTCATCTTCTGATTCCTCCTCTGTTGTAGAGTCTGATTATTCCTCCTTTAGCTCAAACTCTATCTTCTTAGGTTCCTATGGTTGGACTTCATGTTTAATAACATCTTTCACCTCTCTAAACACCACCTCTCTATTGTACACAACCTTCCTTGTTGTTGGGTTCCAAAGCTTATAACCCTTTAAACCATCCTTATACTTGATAAAGATGCACTTTTTAGATTTACTATCCAACTTGGTTTGTTTCTCCTTTGGAACATGTACATATGCATCACATCCAAATACCCTCAGATGTGAAAGAGAGGGTTTCTTACCAGTCCATACTTCTTGTGGAGTCTTATCCTCCAACGCTGATGAGGGTGACCTGTTGACCAAGTAACATGCAGTATCCACCGCCTCTGCCCAGAATTCCTGTCCTAACCCGGCACCACTGAGCATGCTTCTTGCCCTATCCATCAACGTCTTGTTCATTCTTTCTGCAACTCCATTTTGTTGAGGTGTATATGGAGTAGTCTTCTGCCGTGCTATACCACACTTCTTACAGAATTCTTCAAATTCCTTGCTGCAGAATTCTCCACCATTATCTGTCCTCAGAACCTTTATCTTCTTCTCTGTCTGATTTTCCACCAGAGCCTTAAATTCTTTAAACTTATCAAAGACTTTAGATTTCTTCTTAAGGAAATATATCCATGTATTCCTTGAGAAGTCATCTATAAATGATACATAATACACAGACTTACCCAGTGATGGAACCTTCACAGGTCCAAACATATCACTATGTACAAGCTCTAATATATGTTTTGCCCCCTTATGACCAGAGGGGAAACTCACCCGATTCTGCTTCCCATATACACAATTTTCATAGAAATCAAAGTCCAGAGAGGTATTACTCATACCTTCTACCATACCTTTACCATGAAGTATTCAAAGGCCCTTCTCTCCAATATGTCAAAGCCTTTGATGCCACAGCATGGTCTTCTCTCTAGAGACTACTAGATTTTTTGCTCCACTTTCAAGAACCACAGAATTGTTGCACTCATCAATAACAATTCTACTTTGCAACTTGTACAGAGTTCCAATCCGAACTCCCCGCATCAATACCAGTGCTCCTTGAACCATTTTGCAGGTATCCTTCTTGAACACTATTTTTACACCTGCATCATCCAGCTTGCTTATGGAAATAATATTTCTGGCCAATGAAGGAATATGAAGAACACCCAGAAGTGTTCTAACCCTTCCACCTTACAACTTCAACTTTACTTTTCCATGACCAATGATTCTAGCCTTCCTCTCATCCCCCAAGAAGACATCACCACCATCATATTTCTCATACTCGCAAAATCACTCTCTATGGGGAGTGAAGTGAAAGGATGCACCTGAGTCAATCAACCATGCCTCATGATCTACATGTGTAGTTGAAGAAGCCAAGTACACATCCCCACCTTCATCTAAGGTGGTTTTTGCCTCTTCAGAAGGAGCATCATTAGATCCCTTTCCTTTATCAGGAGCATTAGATTTATAGTCCCTTTTGTAGTGCCCTTCCTTTCCACATTTCCAGCACACCACCTTTACAGGTTTTCCTCGAGATTGAGGTCTCCCTCTAGATTTAGATCTCCCACTCAATGACTTATTTTTGTTTCTGTTTTGGGATCGTCCTCATATAGACAAGGCATCACCATTCTGGCTCTCCATATTTTTTCGTCTCATCTCCTCCGTCAACAAGGAAGAGACTATTTCATCAAACTACAAGGTAGTTGCATTGCTACCTATTACAATAACCAGACTATCCCACGAATATGGTAGAGAACACAACAAACTGATGCACTTATCTTCATCTAAAATTTTACTATCAACAGATAATAACTGACTTACCACAGTATTAAATGCATTCAGATGCTCTATCACCGAGTCTCCATCTTCAATCCTTAGGTTATACATCTTTTTCCACAGGAACAATTTATTGACTAGAGACTTAGATTGGTACAAATTCCCTAACTTGTCCCACAAAGCCTTCGTCGTAGCTTCCCCTGATACATTCAACAATACTAAATCTGAGACACACAATTGTAATGTGCTCTTTCCATTATGATCCAACTTCTTTCATTCTTCATCGGATACTCCCGTTGGTTTAGTACCCGGATCTATTGTAATCCACTGATCTTTATCCACCAACAGATCCTCCATTTTGAGTTTCCATAACTCAAAACTCTGAACATTAAATTTCTCGATCTCTGTCTTTCCACTACTTGTCATCCTCTTTCACCTCAAGAACTAATCCCATAGGTCTCCCACTGAATAGGGTCTACCATAGGCTTGAGAAAAACCCCTCAACAACAAAGGTGTCCCCTTAAGCCAAAACAACTCTAATACTAAATGTAGGTTTTAACCCCGTACAAAAATTACCTGCATACTAATTCTAAAACACAGAAAATAAACAATGCGAGAGAATAACACATAAAACACATATGCACAGAGATTTTCCCCTAGATCCCAAACCAAGACTACCAACTTGATTTTTCATTATGTTCCTTTCAATGTTATAATACATATTTATACATGCTGAAGCATCCAAACATGGACCGAAAACATCGTGTCCAAAATCATGGATCGAAAACCATCCCATCCAAACCATGTGCGAAAAATATGCACAAACCATAGGTAGGTCGCCCGGACCCATAGAGTGGGGTTTACCACCCCTCCAACCCCCTGTGACCCCCTGCTACACCATCAGCGCAACAAAGAGGGGGGGGGGGGCTCTGCCCCCCTTCTAACCCCCCCGGTTAACTACATGGGCTAGTCATGGAAAGAATATAACACAACCCAACAAACAGGAATCTGCGACTGACAAAAGAAGAGTGGTTAGACTGCTACTTGTACACAAAAATACATGAGATATTTTTCACATCTTTCCCCACTGAGCTATACGAGTGGATCACGAAGCTAGCAGATAGCCAAGGAAGGTGGAAGCTCAACGGTCCTATTCTATGGACCCCTTAATTGGTGTGTAGATTGGAAGCAGTAAAGGATAAGATCGCATGCATTATTGATCACTGGTTCGATCGTATCATAGGAGGATTCATTACTGAGTTTGCGTAAGATACTTCAGTCAGCGATAGCAAGGCAGAGCAACGCTTTCTCAAGGGGCTGTGAGGTAAGTACGTAAAGTCTCTGAATACTTGGATTAAAATGCTATTGTGTGAAAATAAGGTTATGCAATTACCTTGATGTTCGGAGCTACGTGAAGCAGAAAAACCTACAGAAATGAAGGAAGTAAGGGACCAAAGAATAACCCTTTGATTTCACCTCCGCAAGGGGACGAGGAAGAGCTCGCGAAAGTCTCTCCATAAAGACCCATTTGATAAGGAAAAGATGTAGGTCATCTCGCAAATGATAATCATGAGTAGAACTTCAGATTGTTCATGGCAAACTTTGATGAGAAGGTTGATGCAAACTTCTAGTATGTAGATTCGGGAGCATCAACACATATGACCGGGAATAAGAAATGGTTTGAAAATTTTTAAGAAATCAACGACGAAGCACAAATATACCTAGGTGATGATGGAAGTCATCAGATCAAAGGGTGTAGGAAAATCTCTGTCATTTTACCTAATGGTATTGTAAGACAAATTCATAATGTCATGTATGTGCCCGGTGTAACAAAGAACTTGATTTTTGTATCCATGATTACAGATCAAGATCTCAAAGTTGAATTTTTTAAATCTAACTGTTATATTAAAGCTCTGTTAGATGGCATGAAGACTATTGCTTTAGGAATTCGAACAGGAGGTTTGTACAAATTGGATGTAATACCAGCACCAATTCGAGCTTTGACAGCAGCAAATTTGACTACAGAAGAGCTGTGGCATCAGAGATTTGGTTATATCAACTACAATGATTTGTTGTTACTTGAGAAAAAGGAAATGGTAAGAGATCTTCCTATGTTAAAACAAGTGCATAATGATTGTGATGCTTGTACATTAGGAAAGATGCATAGAGAGGAATTCCCTATTCGAGTAGAGAAGAAACAGAGAGACATACTTGAATTAGTGCACACAAATATCTGTGGACCCATGCAAACAAAGTCATTAGGAGGTGCACTATATTTTTTACTATTTATTGGTGATTGCATAAAGTTTTCTTGGGTATATTTTTTGAATAAGAAAAGTCACACATTTGAATACTTTAAGCAGTTCAGAAACATGATTGAAAAGCAAATAGGGAAGCATATAAAATTCTCCGCTCCGATCAAGGGGGAAAATATAGGAAGGATGAGCTTATCAAGTATTGTAAAGACCATGGGATATTACAATAATTCACAGTACCCCATACTCCTCAACAAAATGGAGTAACAGAAAGAAAGAACAGAACATTGGTGGAATTGTTATAGACATTTTTGGGCACTGCAACCCCAATCATAAATGTCCATAAACTGAGGGCTCCTAAGTCCCTAAAAGTGTTGCTTCACTACCTAAAGGAACAAGGTCAGCTAATTACATCATCTCCCAGAAGTTCTCCACTAAAAACTGCTCAGAAATGGTCAAAACTGGACCATACTGAATACCCAGTGTAGAGGGTGCGATGCATATCACCTTCCCAGTGTAAAGGGTGTGATGCATACTGAATGGCCCCTCTGTAAGGTGTGATGGGTAAGAATGGACAAATGGCAGAGACAGTTTGCGGGGTGGAAGATCATGGAATCTTCTAGAAGCTTCCCCTCTGACACTTGCCTCTCTGTTTTCGACCAGGGATGACTAAGAGATCATCAGTCTCCAAGTGGAATCAAGAACTATCAGAGAGAGGACACTAATCAAGACCCCAGAAGATGACTCACCCCCCTACAATCATCTATATATGGATACCTCATCACAAAGATCCAGGGGCTGGAATCTTGTATCTTGTAAGAGAAGTGCTGTTGGTTTTCTGGTGAAACTTCATAGTGTTGGGTGATCTAAGCTTTACTTGAGGTGAAGAAGGGCTTTCTTGCTGGAGGATGATGCTGGGTTAGAACAATTGGTTGTAATTCTCTTGCTTTTCTTGATATTAATAAAGCTATTCAAGTTTTCCTCCATATTCTTGTATGTTTGAATGTATATGCATTTGTATGGTTAATACATATCTGGTCCTGTGTTATTTATGAATATAGATCTCTGTTCTTCGATAGTAGTATGTTGCT